>WJBH02000011.1:0-36077 GCA_013167095.2 Daphnia sinensis
TTTTGACCTGTTTTGCATGAAGATATTATATATAGCCTGTACACATATAAAAACTCATGGTATGATACTGTATACAGATTGAATAAAACTATCTGTATATAAAATGCACTATACTGTATACATGTAGAAGTATAGATATTGGTTTTGAACCTGTTTGCATGAAGATATATAGAATAGCCTGTACACATATAAAACTCATGGTATGATACTGTATACAGATTGAAAACACTATCTGTATATGAATGCACTATAATGTATACATGTAGAAGTATAGATATTGGTTTTGAACCTGTTTGCATGAAGATATATAGATATAGCCGTACACATAAAAAACTCATGGTATGATACTGTATACAGATAAATACACTATGGTATATGAATGCACTATACTGTATACAGATTGAATAACACTATGTGTATATAAATGCACTATACTGTATAGAGATTGAATACACTATCTGTATATGAATGCACTATACTGTATACATGTAGAAGTATAGATATTGGTTTTGAACCTGTTTGCATGAAGATATATAGATATAGCCTGTACACATATAAAACTCACGGTATGATACTGTATACAGATTGAATACACTATGTGTAAATGAATGAACTATATTGTATACAGATTGAATACACTATGTGTATATGAATGCACTATACTGTATACAGATTGAATAAACTATCTGTATATGAATGCACTATACTGTATACATGTAGAAGTATAGATATTGGTTTTGAACCTGTTTGCATGAGATTATAGATATAGCCTGTACACATATAAACTCATGGTATGATACTGTATACAGATTGAATACACTATCTGTACATAAATGCACTATACTGTATACATGTAGAAGTATAGATATTGGTTTTGAACCTGTTTGCATGAAGATATATAGATATAGCCTGTACACATTAAAACTCACGGTATGATCTGTATAACAGATTGAATACATATGTGTAAATGAATGAACTATATTGTATACAGATTGAATACACTAGTGTATATGATGCACTATACTGTATACAGATTGAATAAACTCTCTGTATATGAATGCACTATACTGTATACATGTAGAAGTATAGATATTGGTTTTGAACCTGTTTGCATGAAGATATATAGATATAGCCTGTACACATATAAAACTCATGGTATGATACTGTATACAGATTGAATACACTATGTGTATATGAATGCACTATACTGTATACATGTAGAAGTATAGATATTAGTTTTGAACCTGTTTGCATGAAGATATATAGATATAGCCTGTACACATATAAAACTCATGGTATGATACTGTATACAGATAAAATACACTATGTGTATATGAATGCACTATACTGTATACAGATTGAATACACTATGTGTATATGAATGCACTATACTGTATAGAGATTGAATACACTATCTGTATATGAATGCACTATACTGTATACATGTAGAAGTATAGATATTGGTTTTGAACCTGTTTGCATGAAGATATATAGATATAGCCTGTACACATATAAAACTCACGGTATGATACTGTATACAGATTGAATACACTATGTGTATATGAATGCCTATACTGTATACAGATTGAATACACTATGTGTAAATGAATGAACTATATTGTATACAGATTGAATACACTATGTGTATATGAATGCACTATACTGTATACAGATTGAATAAACTATCTGTATATGAATGCACTATACTGTATACATGTAGAAGTATAGATATTGGTTTTGAACCTGTTTGCATGAAGATATATAGATATAGCCTGTTACACATATAAACTCATGGTATGATACTGTATACAGATTGAATACACTATCTGTATATAATGCACTATACTGTATACATGTAGGAAAGTATAGATATTGGTTTTGAACCTGTTTGCATGAAGATATATAGATATAGCCTGTACACATATAAAACTCATGGTATGATACTGTATACAGATTGAATACACTATCTGTCTATGAATGCACTATACTGTATGCATGTAGAAGTATAGATATTGGTTTTGAACCTGTTTGCATGAAGATATATAGATATAGCCTGTACACGTATAAAACTCATGGTATGATACTGTATACAGATTGAATACACTATGTGTATATGAATGCACTATACTGTAAACAGATTGAATACACTATGTGTATATCAATGCACTATACTGTATACAGATTGAATACACTATGTGTATATGAATGCACAATACTGTGTACAACTGTACTTGTAGAAGTATAGATATTGGTTTTGAACCTGTTTGCATGAAGATATATTGATATAGCCTGTACACATATTAAACTCATGGTATGATACTGTATACAGATTGAATACACTATGTGTATATGAATGCACTATACTGTATACAGATTGAATACACTATGTGTATATGAATGCACTATACTGTATACATGTAGAAGTATAGATATTGGTTGAAAAAACTATTTGCATGAAGATTATAGAGTATACCCTGTACACATATTAAACTCATGGTATGATACTGTATACAGATTGAATACACTATGTGTATATGAATGCACTATACTGTATACATTGTAGAAGTATAGATATTGGTTTGAACCTGTTTGCATGAAGATATAATATAGCCTGTAAACATATAAAACTCATGGTATGATACTGTATACAGATTGAATAAACTATCTGTATATAAATGCACTATACTGTATACATGTAGAAGTATAGATATTGGTTTTGAACCTGTTTGCATGAAGATATATAGATATAGCCTGTACACATATAAAACTCATGGTATGATACTGTATACAGATTGAAAACACTATCTGTATATGAATGCACTATAATGTATACATGTAGAAGTATAGATATTGGTTTTGAACCTGTTTGCATGAAGATATATAGATATAGCCTGTACACATATAAAACTCATGGTATGATACTGTATACAGATAAAATACACTATGTGTATATGAATGCACTATACTGTATACAGATTGAATACACTATGTGTATATAAATGCACTATACTGTATAGAGATTGAATACACTATCTGTATTTGAATGCACTATACTGTATACATGTAGAAGTATAGATATTGGTTTTGAACCTGTTTGCATGAAGATATATAGATATAGCCTGTACACATATAAAACTCACGGTATGATACTGTATACAGATTGAATACACTATGTGTAAATGAATGAACTATATTGTATACAGATTGAATACACTATGTGTATATGAATGCACTATACTGTATACAGATTGAATAAACTATCTGTATATGAATGCACTATACTGTATACATGTAGAAGTATAGATATTGGTTTTGAACCTGTTTGCATTAAGATATATAGATATACCCTGTACACATATAAAACTCATGGTATGATACTGTATACAGATTGAATACACTATGTGTATATGAATGCACTATACTGTATACATGTAGAAGTATAGATATTGTTTTGAACCTGTTTGCATGAAGATATATAGATATAGCCTGTACACATATAAAACTCATGGTATGATACTGTATACAGATTGAATACACTATCTGTATATAAATGCACTATACTGTATACATGTAGAAGTATAGATATTGGTTTTGAACCTGTTTGCATGAAGATATATAGATATAGCCTGTACACATATAAAACTCATGGTATGATACTGTATACAGATTGAATACACTATGTGTATATGAATGCACTATACTGTATACAGATTGAATACACTATGTGTATATGAATGCACTATACTGTATACATGTAGAAGTATAGATATTGGTTTTGAACCTGTTTGCATGAATATAGTAGATATAGCCTGTACACATATAAAACTCATGGTGTGATACTGTATACAGATTGAATACACTATCTGTGTATGAATGCACTATACTGTATACATGTAGAAGTATAGATATTGGTTTTGAACCTGTTTGCATAAAGATATATAGATATAGCCTGTACACATATAAAACTCATGGTATGATACTGTATACAGATTGAATACACTATGTGTATATGAATGCACTATACTGTATACAGATTGAATACACTATGTGTATATGAATGCACTATACTGTATAGAGATTGAATACACTATCTGTATATGAATGCACTATACTGTATACATGTAGAAGTATAGATATTGGTTTTGAACCTGTTTGAATGAAGATATATAGATATAGCCTGTACACATATAAAACTCATGGTATGATACTGTATACAGATTGAATACACTATCTGTATATGAATGCACTATACTGTATACATGTAGAAGTATAGATATTGGTTTTGAACCTGTTTGCATGAAGATATATAGATATACCCTGTACACATATAAAACTCATGGTATGATACTGTATACAGATTGAATACACTATGTGTATATGAATGCACTATACTGTATACATGTAGAAGTATAGATATTGGTTTTGAACCTGTTTGCATGAAGATATATAGATATAGCCTGTACACATATAAAACTCATGGTATGATACTGTATACAGATTGAATACACTATCTGTATATAAATGCACTATACTGTATACATGTAGAAGTATAGATATTGGTTTTGAACCTGTTTGCATGAAGATATATAGATATAGCCTGTACACATATAAAACTCATGGTATGATACTGTATACAGATTGAATACACTATGTTTATATGAATGCACTATACTGTATACAGATTGAATACACTATGTGTATATGAATGCACTATACTGTATAGAGATTGAATACACTATCTGTATATGAATGCACTATACTGTATACATGTAGAAGTATAGATATTGGTTTTGAACCTGTTTGAATGAAGATATATAGATATACCCTGTACACATATTAAACTCATGGTATGATACTGTATACAGATTGAATACACTATGTTTATATGAATGCACTATACTGTATACATGTAGAAGTATAGATATTGGTTTTGAACCTGTTTGCATGAGATATATAATATAGCGGTACACATATAAAATCATGGTATGATACTGTATACAGATTGAATACACTATCTGTATATAAATGCACTATACTGTATACATGTAGAAGTATAGATATGGTTTTGAACCGTTTGCATGAAGATATATAGATATAGCCTGTACACATATAAAACTCATGGTATGATGCTGTATACAGATAAAATACACTATGTGTATATGAATGCACTATACTGTATGCAGATTGAATACACTATGTGTATATGAATGCACTATACTGTATAGAGATTGAATACACTATCTGTATATGAATGCACTATACTGTATACATGTAGAAGTATAGATATTGGTTTTGAACCTGTTTGAATGAAGATATATAGATATAGCCTGTACACATATAAAACTCATGGTATGATACTGTATACAGATTGAATACACTATCTGTATATGAATGCACTATACTGTATGCATGTAGAAGTATAGATATTGATTTTGAACCTGTTTGCATGAAGATATATAGATATAGCCTGTACACATATAAAACTCATGGTATGATACTGTATACAGATTGAATACACTATGTGTATATGAATGCCTATACTGTATACAGATTGAATACACTATGTGTAAATGAATGAACTATATTGTATACAGATTGAATACACTATGTGTATATGAATGCACTATACTGTATACAGATTGAATACACTATCTGTATATGAATGCACTATACTGTATACATGTAGAAGTATAGATATTGGTTTTGAACCTGTTTGCATGAAGATATATAGATATAGCCTGTACACATATAAAACTCATGGTATGATACTGTATACAGATTGAATACACTATGTGTATATGAATGCACTATACTGTATACATGTAGAAGTATAGATATTGGTTTTGAACCTGGTTGCATGAAGATATATAGATATAGCTTGTATTCATATAAAACTCATGGTATGATACTGTATACAGATTGAATACACTATGTGTATATGAATGCACTATACTGTTTACAGATTGAATACACTATGTGTATATGAATGCACTATACTGTATACAGATTGAATACACTATGTGTATATGAATGCACTATACTGTATACAGATTGAATACACTATCTGTATATGAATGCACTATACTGCATACAGATTGAATACACTATCTGTATATGAATGCACTATACTGTATACATGTAGAAGTATAGATATTGGTTTTGAACCTGTTTGCATGAAGATATATAGATATAGCCTGTACACATATAAAACTCATGGTATGATACTGTATACAGATTGAATACACTATGTTTATATGAATGCACTATACTGTATACAGATTGAATACACTATGTGTATATGAATGCACTATACTGTATAGAGATTGAATACACTATCTGTATATGAATGCACTATACTGTATACATGTAGAAGTATAGATATTGGTTTTGAACCTGTTTGAATGAAGATATATAGATATACCCTGTACACATATTAAACTCATGGTATGATACTGTATACAGATTGAATACACTATGTTTATATGAATGCACTATACTGTATACATGTAGAAGTATAGATATTGGTTTTGAACCTGTTTGCATGAAGATATATATATATAGCCGGTACACATATAAAACTCATGGTATGATACTGTATACAGATTGAATACACTATCTGTATATAAATGCACTATACTGTATACATGTAGAAGTATAGATATTGGTTTTGAACCTGTTTGCATGAAGATATATAGATATAGCCTGTACACATATAAAACTCATGGTATGATGCTGTATACAGATAAAATACACTATGTGTATATGAATGCACTATACTGTATGCAGATTGAATACACTATGTGTATATGAATGCACTATACTGTATAGAGATTGAATACACTATCTGTATATGAATGCACTATACTGTATACATGTAGAAGTATAGATATTGGTTTTGAACCTGTTTGAATGAAGATATATAGATATAGCCTGTACACATATAAAACTCATGGTATGATACTGTATACAGATTGAATACACTATCTGTATATGAATGCACTATACTGTATGCATGTAGAAGTATAGATATTGATTTTGAACCTGTTTGCATGAAGATATATAGATATAGCCTGTACACATATAAAACTCATGGTATGATACTGTATACAGATTGAATACACTATGTGTATATGAATGCCTATACTGTATACAGATTGAATACACTATGTGTAAATGAATGACTATATTGTATACAGATTGAATACACTATGTGTATATGAATGCACTATACTGTATACAGATTGAATACACTATCTGTATATGAATGCACTATACTGTATACATGTAGAAGTATAGATATGGTTTTGAACCTGTTTGCATGAAGATATATAGATATAGCCTGTACACATATAAAACTCATGGTATGATACTGTATACAGATTGAATACACTATGTGTATATGAATGCACTATACTGTATACAATGTAGAAGTATAGATATTGGTTTTGAACCTGGTTGCATGAAGATATATAGATATAGCTGTATTCATATAAAACTCATGGTATGATACTGTATACAGATTGAATACACTATGTGTATATGAATGCACTATACTGTTTACAGATTGAACACTATGTGTATATGAATGCACTATACTGTATACAGATTGAATACACTATGTGTATATGAATGCACTATACTGTATACAGATTGAATACACTATCTGTATATGAATGCACTATACTGCATACAGATTGAATACACTATCTGTATATGAATGCACTATACTGTATACATGTAGAAGTATAGATATTGGTTTTGAACCTGTTTGCATGAAGATATATAGATATAGCCTGTACACAATAAAACTCATGGTATGATACTGTATACAGATTGAATACACTATGTGTATATGAATGCACTATACTGTATACATGTAGAAGTATAGATATTGGTTTTGAACCTGTTTGCATGAAGATATATAGATATAGCCTGTACACATATAAAACTCATGGTATGATACTGTATACAGATTGAATACACTATGTGTATATGAATGCACTATACTGAATACAGATTGAATACACTATCTGTATATGAATGCACTATACTGTATACAGATTGAATACACTATGTGTATATGAATGCACTATACTGTATGCAGATTGAATACACTATGAGTATATGAATGCACTATACTGTATACAGATTGAATACACTATTTGTATATGAATGCACTATACTGCATACAGATTGAATACACTATCTGTATATGAATGCACTATACTGTATACATGTAGAAGTATAGATATTGGTTTTGAACCTGTTTGCATGAAGATATATAGATATAGCCTGTACACATATAAAACTCATGGTATGATACTGTATACAGATTGAATACACTATCTGTGTATGAATGCACTATACTGTATACATGTAGAAGTATAGATATTGGTTTTGAACCTGTTTGCATGAAGATATATAGATATAGCCTGTACACATATAAAACTCATGGTATGATACTGTATACAGATTGAATACACTATGTGTATATGAATGCACTATACTGTATACATGTAGAAGTATAGATATTGGTTTTGAACCTGTTTGCATGAAGATATATACATATACCCTGTACACATATTAAACTCATGGTATGATACTGTATACAGATTGAATACACTATCTGTATATGAATGCACTATACTGTATACATGTAGAAGTATAGATATTGGTTTTGAACCTGTTTGCATGAAGATATATAGATATAGCCTGTACACATATAAAACTCATGGTATGATACTGTATACAGATTGAATACACTATCTGTGTATGAATGCACTATACTGTATACATGTAGAAGTATAGATATTGGTTTTGAACCTGTTTGCATGAAGATATATAGATATAGCCTGTACACATATAAAACTCATGGTATGATACTGTATACAGATTGAATACACTATGTGTATATGAATGCACTATACTGTATACAGATTGAATACACTATGTGTATATGAATGCACTATACTGTATACATGTAGAAGTATAGATATTGGTTTTGAACCTGTTTGCATGAAGATATATAGATATACCCTGTACACATATTAAACTCATGGTATGATACTGTATACAGATTGAATACACTATGTGTATATGAATGCACTATACTGTATACATTTAGAAGTATAGATATTAGTTTTGAACCTGTTTGCATGAAGATATATAGATATAGCCTGTACACATATAAAACTCATGGTATGATACTGTATACAGATTGAAAACACTATCTGTATATGAATGCACTATACTGTATACATGTAGAAGTATAGATATTGGTTTTGAACCTGTTTGCATGAAGATATATAGATATAGCCTGTACACATATAAAACTCATGGTATGATACTGTATACAGATTGAATACACTATGTGTATATGAATGCACTATACTGTATACAGATTTAATACACTATGTGTATATGAATGCACTATACTGTATACATGTAGAAGTATAGATATTGGTTTTGAACCTGTTTGCATGAAGATATATAGATATAGCCTGTACACATATAAAACTCATGGTATGATACTGTATACAGATTGAATACACTATCTGTGTATGAATGCACTATACTGTATACATGTAGAAGTATAGATATTGGTTTTGAACCTGTTTGCATGAAGATATATAGATATAGCCTGTACACATATAAAACTCATGGTATGATACTGTATACAGATTGAATACACTATGTGTATATGAATGCACTATACTGTATACATGTAGAAGTATAGATATTGGTTTTGAACCTGTTTGCATGAAGATATATACATATACCCTGTACACATATTAAACTCATGGTATGATACTGTATACAGATTGAATACACTATCTGTATATGAATGCACTATACTGTATACATGTAGAAGTATAGATATTGGTTTTGAACCTGTTTGCATGAAGATATATAGATATAGCCTGTACACATATAAAACTCATGGTATGATACTGTATACAGATTGAATACACTATCTGTGTATGAATGCACTATACTGTATACATGTAGAAGTATAGATATTGGTTTTGAACCTGTTTGCATGAAGATATATAGATATAGCCTGTACACATATAAAACTCATGGTATGATACTGTATACAGATTGAATACACTATGTGTATATGAATGCACTATACTGTATACAGATTGAATACACTATGTGTATATGAATGCACTATACTGTATACATGTAGAAGTATAGATATTGGTTTTGAACCTGTTTGCATGAAGATATATAGATATACCCTGTACACATATTAAACTCATGGTATGATACTGTATACAGATTGAATACACTATGTGTATATGAATGCACTATACTGTATACATTTAGAAGTATAGATATTGGTTTTGAACCTGTTTGCATGAAGATATATAGATATAGCCTGTACACATATAAAACTCATGGTATGATACTGTATACAGATTGAAAACACTATCTGTATATGAATGCACTATACTGTATACATGTAGAAGTATAGATATTGGTTTTGAACCTGTTTGCATGAAGATATATAGATATAGCCTGTACACATATAAAACTCATGGTATGATACTGTATACAGATTGAATACACTATGTGTATATGAATGCACTATACTGTATACAGATTTAATACAATATGTGTATATGAATGCACTATACTGTATACATGTAGAAGTATAGATATTGGTTTTGAACCTGTTTGCATGAAGATATATAGATATACCCTGTACACATATTAAACTCATGGTATGTAATGTGTATATTGTTCAACTAAATGAAATACACTTGTGCGGAATGTAACTGAGCGTTTATTGAATAACTACAAAGGTGGTACAAGTAGTCTGTTGGTGTAACTCCCGTGACGAGACGCGGGACGTCTCGTCTTATATAGATGTGCAGACGTGTTGCAAAAGGTGCGGAGTTGTGTCCCACGGCGATCGCCCTGATCACGTGCTGGTTGAGTGTTTGACGCGTGATGGATAATGGTTTTGGCCTCAATGACTATGATGCCTTTGGCGATGATAATTGCTCCGTCAGTTGGTTGCCAGGAGTACATATGGTGGAGGGCTTGACCTCATTACATTCCTCCCTCTTTTAAAGAAAAGGTGGGTACATACGGTGAGGGTTTCTTTATGCGGAAGATGAATACATAGGGATAGTAAAGAAAATTTCTTTTTTCCTTTGACCTCCACCGACAAGGCTATCTAGTTAACGAGTATATAATTGCTATTGGGATAGTGGAATTTCTAAGCGCATATATGTATTATTTTTTTTTTTTTTTTAGATAATTATTTCTTTTCTCACTGAAGAATTTTACTTGCTATTGGTTATTTTTAAGAAAAGGGTTTTGTGTTAGTATGGCTTTAGGAAAAATTACTATTGAACGATCTGTATATTCCTTGTTCTTCTTTTCCGGGTGTTTCAGTTTTGCTTTGAACTTCCTAGCAAAAAGATCAAAAGAAATGTTGACTTTTGACTTCGTACTGAGCCATAGGTCTCAAGTAGAGTCAGTTATTTTAGTTGCAGGAGCGATGGTTTTTTACTCGCCGGATTGTTATTTTAGACGATTCCGTGAAGTGCATCGCCAATTGTTCTTCGAACTCTTGGAAGTGACACCTCTATCGCCGGATACTCCTCCACGGAACTTCGGGTTTGAGGTCGTACATCCGTGCGACCATTATTATATGTAAGTTCCTTTTTAGTTCTCTTCTCTTCTTTTTTTTTTTTTTTTTTTTTTTTTTGTGTGTTATTGGTGTTGGTTTTAGGAACTTCCCCGGATATGCGCGGTATCGGGATCTTTTTCCGATTCACATCGCGCGGTTCCTGTGGTGGATTGAGTCGGGTGAAGACATTTATCATCCGACTCCCACCTCCTCCCTCCTGCTTCCGGAACGGCTCCAGGCGGAGGCTGATGACCGACTTGAAATCCGTCAGGTCCTCAACGCCCTCAATTATTTATTGACGGGTGAGGAGAGTGATTTGTTTCCGGTGCGAGGTCATCGAGGGTGATCGACGACGGCTTCCTTTTTTTTTTTTTTTTTTTTTTAATTTCTTTTGTCTTTTTGTCTCTTTTTGTTTTCCATGAAATGCACAGATCACTCATTAGTTTTTTGGTTTTTCTCTTATTTTTCCCTTTTTTTTTTTTTTTTTTTTTTTTTTTTTTTTTTTTTTTTGTGTGAGAATAGTGGTTTCAGATGGTTTTTTAGATAGAGGAAAATTTGAAAAGTGACAGATTTTAGAGAGTGTTTAGTTGGAGGATAATAAAAATTTTTTTTTTTTTTTTTTTTTTTTTTTTTTTTTACATCGGAAAAGTTTAGGGTTTGACACTTAGAAAAAATTTTGTTGGAGGGTATGCTCAATTCTACTTCTACAATCTACTAATTGAAGTGTGGGTTGGGAGATATTCCAATCATTTTTGGGGTACAATTAGACATCCATCGTTCCAGCATAGGCCTTTGCCTGGAATGATGCGAGTGTCATTATGGTTATTAGTACAAACATTTTTCAGGGGTAACATTGGAACGGCTTGTTCCATTTCTTGAGGGGTTTTATTTTTTCTACAGAAATTCAAAATCACGGCAAACGGAATACAGGCGAAACAGACGTAGGCCAGTATCCCGGTTAACGCTACTAAACAAACAACTAAAGTTCCATATTTAAAAATGGACATCCAACTGGTAAGATCCCAAAAGTTATTTTGTGCTTTGTTATCCAATACTAATCCAGAAAGTGAATTGGTGTTGGATTGCGGAATTCTACTAATTAATTCTGTTAAAACGTTTAATTGCTCTACGTTATTTGCCTCATACATTGAATGATGTTGGGGCAGATAGTCATAGGCTTTTATGGGTAATTCTTCGAATTCTTTAATTAATTTTAATTTTAAAACATGAATAGATGGTTCTTGGATTTTCCATTCCCCATTTATCCAGGTATAAGTTTTGTCATTGAAATTTACGTATTGCCCATTCCAAAAGCAATCTTGAAATGGGTGTAAGGACCATCCATCTTTTCCGACCGTAAAGTTTCCACTCAAACTGGTCTGAAAGAATGGTTGGTATCCACATTGGGTTTGTATTGCTGAAATTTTGATTGGAACTGTTTCGCATTTTTGTAAAATTAAACTTTTACCACTTCCGGTTATTCTACTACAGATTTCTAAATTTAATGCACGTGCCGCTAATAATCCATTACTTTGCGCTAGAATCATGGCTTGATTCCTTTGCAAAGACGTAATTTTGCAGTACAATTGGCGAACTTCGTTAGCCAATTGTGACTCGTGTTTAATGGCTTGAGCCTCGATGTATTGTCGATTTTCGACATCGAGTAAAGCGCGTACATTGTCGGTTAGTTTAGTCATGGTTCCGTTAGTATCTTCTAAATCTAAATTAGAGTCATTGAGTTCAATGAGATTTCCTTTTCCCCTTCTTTGTCTTCTTTCTTCCCTTCTTCTTTTCGCATTTAATGCTTCATCTATCTTATCTAGCGGGTAGAAATTCGGAGTGAGGGTACGTTCGAATACCCATTCCTGCTGTTGCTGACCCGAATCACATCGTGTGGTTCGTATCGTTCTATCTCCAAAGAAAGCTGTTAGACAAAATGGGCTATAGAGAGAGGCAAACTGTCTGTTTAATAGATCATAACGCCATTTTATGGGTTGATCTCCATCTTCGTTGCACGATTGCGTTGACGATGGAGTTACGCATGTTGTGGTCCCCAAAATTCGAAGTTTCCCATTGACATAAGCAAAATCCTGCTTCGGGTATTCTTCGTAAGAAGAGCTTTGATTGCAGTACAATAGCTCTAGCGTTTGATTTTGAGTTACGGAGAGGCAATATCGAAGATTGCCTGTGGGCTGGATTTTTCCATAATAAGAAGGTGGGTTAAAAGCTTCCCTGTTTTTTCCTGTTCTCAACCGTGCTGTTTTAGGTCGTTTTTGTTCTAATTGATTGCTGCTAAATTCTAAATAATCTTCTTCTAAGTCAATTAATTCTAATAACCAAAGTTGTTTTGTGTTGTTTTCGGTGCAATTTTCTATTGATATGGGATAATCCTCTGTGAGGTTAACGGTTAAACAATTTCCTGTATACGCATGGATTAATTGAAATGGAACTAGATCTGTTTCTATAGGATTTGGATTGAGTATCCATGCATCAGTTCTGTAAATAAATGTTTCTTCCTGGTCCATGCAAGTTTTTATTCCTGTGTTATTGCTACTGAATTGTTGAAGACAAGATCCAAACAGGGTGTTTACTATGAATCCGTTGGGTAGAAATTTAAAATTTTGTCCTGCTTTTTCTGCTTTTAAGTATTGCCCTTCTGCCGTAAGTTGATTGTTGAATGCACAAGGTGGAACCGTAAATTTTCCACTTCTTGGTAGGTAGGCCAAGCAATGGTTTGCATTGCTGGCTGAAATTAGGAAACCCATATACTCATTCGAAACATCTCTCTTTTGACGCTTCGTGACTTCTTCTACATTAATAAAGGTATCCGGTAGGCCTATTACCGGATATACTGTATCGTTAGTACAAATTTTCGTTTTGTTAGTGGCTATAATAAATTCTAGCTGGGCTACATTATCTTCTATTCTACTTTGCTTTTGTCCTTTCGTTAAATTTCCCTTCCCTTGAAATACTATATTTATGTCACAAGTCGGTTCTTTCGGATCTGGTGCTTTCCAAACGATCGTAAGATCGTTATGGTTGGAAAATTCGATCGTACTTGAATTGGCTAGAATGCCAAAGGGTGACATTACCGGACATTCGTGGCATTCTTTTGAGAGTTGAATTATTTGTGTAACACAATTTTTTGTTGTATAGGCCTGCGTTGTCATCCAGTACCCTTCGCCCTCCGGCTCTTGAAGGTACTTGTATGTCTTCCCATCTTTAACCATAGGACTAGTAACGCAAGTGTGAGGGTATTGGGCGGTTGCCCAACATTCGCCTGCGCTTACTTTTAAAATCTGTTTTTTGAAAACGGTGTCGTGGCTCAGTAAGAAATTCGTCGAAATTTCTTTCGTCGATAACCACTGAGTACACGCGTACCCTTCCCAAGTAATGGGTTCTCTGTTTTTTGTTAACAATTTATAATTAATTTTACGTGGTGCTTCTATTGGTTCTGGATGTGAGCAATATTCAGGGTCTTCTAAATCTATTGTACCTTTTACGATTGGTTGCGAACAGTTGCATGTGTTGATGGTTAGTGGTTGTACTAGGCCTAAGGTTATCGCGACGACGCAGCACGAAATTACGTATTTCATCTGAAAAAGTGTTACATTTCAGTTATCAGTCTTCGCGGTTGTCTGATTTTTCTTCTTAAAGAACGTCTAGGTTGTTCTTCGACACTAGTGTGTTGCTTTCGTCTTCCCCTGCGCGTCTTTCTTTGTTCTTCTTCTACCTGAGCTGTTTCATTGCTTTGTTCTTTATCTGCTTCTTCTTCTATTTGCCCTGGAGGTAAGGCTACCGCTTCTTCCCTTTCTTCAGGAGTTACCTGAATTTCGTCTCTGTTTTCACTTTCGCTTTCATCTCTTTCATTTTCTCTCCCTTCGTTACCTTCCGCTTCGGGCTCTCTTACTATTTCTTCCTCGTCCTGACTTTCGTCAGTTTGTCTCTCTTCTTCTTCGCTTTCCTTTTCTTCCGCGTTACCGCGGGGTTCTTGTGAGCCTTTTTCCGCTTCTTCTCTACTTTTCCATTTCTTTAACCTATTTACGTGAACAACCATAGTGTGGTTTTCAGTGGAGCGTCTTATTAGATAATTCAAGTCAGACAGTTTTTCTACAATAGTGAATGGACCATCCCATCGCATGAAAAATTTTCCTGTCTGAGGCTTCATTTCTCGTAATAACACTTGATCTCCTTCTTCAAACGAACATTCCTTAAGTGATTTGTCATAGTTCTGTTTCTGTTTCGATTGGGCAATTACTAGCTTGCTTTTTGCTAATTCTAAGGCTTCGTGCCATTGCTGTGTGTAAATATTATTCTGGTCTTCCAAAACTCTATTTCGCATCGGCGGCCTAAGATCTGTAGGTTCGAGGGCATCTCGCCCTTTTAGAAGATAAAAAGGTGTTTCACCGGTGCTCGAATGAGGCGTCCGGTTGTATGCTGCAACTACGTAGTCTAGATGTTCGTCCCACAGGGATGGGTTGTTGGCAACATGCGCAGTTAACATATCTCCTAATGTCCTGTTAAATCTCTCAACGGCTCCATCAGTTTGTGGGTGATAGGCCGTTGTTCTTAATTGTTTTACTCCTAGCTGTTTGCACAGTTCTATCATTGCTAGCGATTGGAAATTGGTACCTCTATCAGTCAAAATCTGAGAAGGCAATCCCTCAGTGTTGACGACGTGTCTTATAAATTTCCTAATTACCGTCTGAGCTGATATCTCCTTCAATGCTAAGGCTATTACAAATCTTGTGGTATATTCCATGATGACCAGGATGTATTTATTTCCTCTATTGCTTTCAGGTACGGGGCCTACTATATCCATGGCCAGCCTTTGCCAGACGTAGTCGGCAATTGGGATGGGCTGGAGAGCGGCCTTACAAGCTCCTGAAGCTTTTCGTTTTGCACACACAAGACAGTTTAAAATGTGCTTTTTAATATCGCTAGCCATTCTTGGCCAAAAATATTTGTTTGTAATATTTGCAGTTGTTTTCACTATTCCTAAGTGACCTGCCAATTTGTGGTCATGATAGAGCTCCAAGATCTTTTGTCGTAGCGTCGCCGGTACTACGATCTTCCCCCTAGCTGTTGTCAAGATTCCGCTAGGTAAATATTTAAATTCGTCTTGTTCACTGACCTCTTCTTGTCTTTTCACAGCTTCCTGACAAAATTTATCTTCTTGCTGCGCTACCAGCCAATCTTCTACTACTTCTTTTTGCGACATCAGTATGTTTACAGGGGTTCTGCTCAACGCGTCGGCGTTCTGATGCATCTTTCCAGGTCGGTATTGGATCTCCATCTCGAATTGTTGTAAAAATAGAAACCATCTCGCTAACCTTCCTGTTGGCTCTCTGATTTTTTGGATATACTGTAGAGGCCTATGATCGGTCACAATAACGAAGTTTGTGCCGTATAGGTAGTGGAAGAATGCCTTAACCGAATGGATAATAGCATATGCTTCCTTTTCCGTAGTACACCATTTTTGTTGTACATCAGTTAAATGTTTCGAAGTGTAGGCAATTGGATGTTCTAAAGACTTGGAAAAGTCCTCTGTCGAATTTCCATTCGACGCTCGTGAGTCATCAGGTGACTCCTCACTGGGCCCTGGGTTGACACTCGGATGGGGCATCTGAGAGAGTACCCCGCCTACTCCATACCCACACGCGTCCGTATGTAGGATGAAAGGGCGCGCAAAATCAGGATACGCGAGGGTAGGGGCGGAGCATAAACACTCTTTTATGCCTTGAAAAGCGCTTTCTTCCTCCTGTCCCCATTGCCATGGTACCTTGCTCCTCGTAAGCTGGGTTAACACATGGACTTTGTTGGCGAACTGATCTATGAAACGTCTATAATAATTAGCAAGGCCTAGGAAAGCACGGACTTGGTCCGCGTTTGTGGGTGCTGGATATTTTTGCACTGCTTTAATTTTATTTGGATCTACCTTGACTCCATTCTCGGAAACTATGTGTCCTAGATATTCCACTGCACTAGCTGCAAACTTACACTTTTGTATCTTTACTTTAAGTCCGTTCGCCTGCAAGAGACGAAATGTTAAAGCAAGATGTTCTACGTGTTCTGCCATGTTTTTGCTATAAACGATGATATCGTCTATATACACCATTACGCATTTCCCAATGATTGGTCTCAACACAATTTCCATCGTTCTCTGGAACGTGCTCGGTGCATTGCAAAGACCAAATGGCATTCTCGTATATTCAAAGTGACCTGACTCTGCTGTAAACGCAGTTTTGTGAATATCCTCTTCTTCAATCTCAATCTGCCAGTAGCCACTGAACAGATCAAGTGTAGAAAATAGTTTTGCGCCATGGAGTAAGTTTAGGGTGTCCTCAATTCTTGGTAAGGGATAGCGATCCTTCACCGTGACCGCATTCAAGTCTCGGTAATCGACGCAAAATCTCAGCTCTCCTGATTTCTTTTTTACCATCACAATGGATGCTCTATAAGCACTGTGGCTTTCTCTAATTATATTGTATTTTAACATCTCTTCAATTTGTTGGCGCGCTATCGGCTTAATAGCTGCTGGCATCCTATATGCCCCTCTTAACTTTGGCATTTCCGTAGTCTCAATTTTGTGTTTTAGTACGCTCGTTCTTCCTAATTCAATTAATTTCGAGGCGAATACCGCAGAGTTCTCACGCAGTACTCTTTCCAGTAAGACTCTATCTGTTCCTTTCAAATGAGAAACCTCAAAAGTTATGGTTGTGTTCGTTTGGATATTGTTAATAGGGTAAACTATTTTTCCTAAATTTATGTTAGTTTCCTTCCCCTTATATACTAACGTTAATAATTTGTTGGCTATGTCTATCTTAGTTCTATACCTTTTAAAGAAATCTAATCCTAAAATGCATCCCTCTCTTACATCTGCTAATACGAAAAAGTCATGTTCTACTATACATTCATTTGATAATTTTAGTGTTAATTCAAAGCATCCTAAAGGGTATAATATTGTTCCTGCTGCTGATACAAATGATTGACTATCTCCTACTTCTTTTTCTACTCTAATAGCTTTGTGGGGTAATAATGCGAATTTTTCTGCGGATATTATACTAGCTGCGGCTCCTGTATCTATTAAAGCTTGTGTCTTCTGTTTACTAAATTCTACTGGTATTCTAATTAGTTTACATGTTTGTGCTTCTAGTCCTTTTTGTTTTGTAGCCGTTGCG
This sequence comes from Daphnia sinensis, assembly GCA_013167095.2. NCBI lineage: Eukaryota > Metazoa > Arthropoda > Branchiopoda > Diplostraca > Daphniidae > Daphnia > Daphnia sinensis. The sequence continues at coordinate 18,829 of WJBH02000011.1, forward strand.
GATTTTTGGTCCTGCAATCCTTGGCTATATGTCCCGTGTTGAGACATCTGTGACAGGTGATTGGTTCGTTTCTATCCCTGCTCTGAGAACGTCGTCTCTCCTTGTCGTTGTTGTCCTTCGATGGGTGTGGACTTTTTGATCTCGGTCTGTTTTCGTGAGATTTATTTCTTGAGTCGCTTCGGTCCCTTCTGCTTGACCTATTGTCGCTTTTTCTGTCTCGACTTCCTGACCTTCCTCGTGAATACGATCTGTCTCTTCGATAGTTTCTGTCCCGATCGTCTCTATGTGATCTATCACGGTCGTCTCTGTGCGATCTGTCGCGGTCGTCCCTGTACGATCTGTCTCTATCGTCCTTTCTATAATTTCTATCGTACGAATTTTCTCTTGACCTTCGTCGGTCTTCCCACGCTGCGCTGTTTCGTCGTTGAGAATCCCTACCTTCGTAGCGGTCGACGAAATTCACTGTCGATTCTTGTCCCGATTTTGGTTTGTGACCTACTAAATTCATTTTCATTAATTGTGATTTTAGTTCTTCCAGTTCTGCTTGTGTTCTGGATAGTTCGCTTTCTAAATCTTTCGGTTGCTTAACCGAATCAAATTTGAGAATTGGTTTTGGTTCTAGCGCTTGTGTGTTGTAAGCGATCTCTTCTGCTTCTAACGCTGCTTTTGTGATGTTTTCCCAATTTGGTTCGCTTGGGTATTTGCTATGAAACAGTATGGTTTTTATTGGTGCTAGCAATCCATCTAGTAGCATCTTGATCAAAATGTCGTCTTTCAGTGCAGTTAATTCATGACAGGGAGCCTGTGCTCCATCATCTCTATCTTTATAGATTGAATTGTATGCTTGTATAATTTTGTCGATAAAATGTCGTACCGGTTGATTAGGTGCCTGTTTTACCGAAAATAGTTTTGTTTTTTGCTTAGCCCTATCTGCTGGGTGTTTGAAATGCTCCTTTAATGCATTTCTCCATTCTCTATAAGTTTCTTGGGGTGCTTCCTTGATTCGTTCTAAATGCCAACTTAGAGCTGTTCCTTTTAGTCTAGTGGGAAATAGTTTTTTCATTTGGTCCTGTGACCAGTCATGAATAGTTGCTATGGCTTCTGCATCACGTAGCCATACTCCTATCGGTTGGTCGTTTACATTCCCACTGTAGATGGGTATGTTCTGTATTTCCTCACGCCTGTTTAGGGCTGCTGTTAAAGCTCTCAAATCATCATTGGCTGCCATTGGTTGGGGTGAAGGCGGTCTTTGGGTTGTTGCGTCTGTGTCTCCTCCTCTAGTCTGGTTTTGTGCCCTTAAGATTTGATTGTCTTGGACTGCTGTTTGCAAGTCTTGCCTAAGGGAATTGTTTTCGGCCTGTAATTGCGGTACTTGTTCTGCTTTCTGTTCTGTTTGCCGTAGGGCCTGTCTGAGTTGCGCTATTTCGTCTTCTAAAGTCGCAATTTTCCTTTGAGTGATTGTTAAATTATGCTGCGCAATCTGTAATTCGTTGGTGCTTGCGGTGACTGCGAGGCGCTGTTGCAAATCTCGTAGCCTTTCCTCTAATGATGAGTTGGCTGTTCTTAGAGTTAAGACTTCTATTGATTGTTGGCCTTGGTTCTGTTGTAAATTACTAAGGTATGTTTTATTCTGTTCTATCTCTGCACGCAATCGGTCGTTTTCTAATTGGATGACTGCCAAATTTTGTGCTTGCGTGGCGCTTTCTTTTTTTACGAGTTCTAACTCAGTCTGTTTCTTTTTTAATTCGTCCTTCTTTTTCCCAATTTCTTCCAAGTAGGAGCTGATTTCTTCAGACTTTTTTGCGTTGCTCAACACGAGCGTTTTATACGCTAATTGTATTGTTTTGTTTTCTTTCTCCGTTTCTAGATTTCTTGTTTCTAAAGCCTGATAGCTTGCTTTAAGTTTTTCTAATTCGGTTTGTGATTGACCAAATTTCTCTAACAGATCTTTCCCTTCTTGTAAAAGCTGTGCTTCTCTTTGCTTTAATTGTTCTACCTCCTTTCTCAACTGTGCTTTTTCGTTGAATAGTTTTGATCTAACTGTTGAATGTTCGGATTCAACGTTTCTTATCGTGGTTTCTAAAATTTGTACGTCTTGGGTTTTCTTTGCTAACGTAGTTATCAAATTGGTTCTCTCCTCCTGAGATTGCTCTAGCTGCTGAGTTAATGCTTGTGCTTGGTATGCTATCGCTTGTTGCTTTATAGTGGTGGACTGGATTAATGCGATTCCTTGATTCTCAAGATCGAGAATTTTCTGCTCGGCTTCAGCTAGTTTTTCTGAAACTAATTTATATTCTACGTCTTTCTCTTTTAGTCTTAGCTTTAGCTTTTTAGCAGTTGCTTTATCTTTCGATGTTGCTAATTCTAACTTGTAGTTGTTTATTAGTTGGTTTATTCCTACTAAAGCTGTTTCTTAAGTTATCTCTCTGTTCGACAAGTTTTGTTTCGTTTCTTACTAGGAAGACTGTCGTTCGAGTGATATTTTGTTAGCTGTTTTTCTTCGTCACTATCTCTGGGGCTGCTATCTGCACTTCTCGTTCTTTTTACTGGAACTACTGCTACTTGTTCTCTAGCTTCTGTTAGGTTTTGAAATTCTAATGCTGGGTAAATTTTACGAGTTACTCGTCTTGGTTCTACTGAGCGTGGTCTTGGTGGTCTTTCTACTTCTATTTCCGATTCATCTACTGGTGCTGATGGCTTATATATGTCTACGATTAAATCTTCAGCTGACATTTAATTTTCTTACCTTAATCGCGGGGAGTGGGAGACGGTTTGAAGTCGTCTGCGATTCTTGGTGCTGTCGACGCCACTTTCCTCCTTCCCGATGGTTGATGGGCTCCAGGTTGGCGCACTTGAACAAAGTTCAATCTGGCACGTTCACCAAATGTAATGTGTATATTGTTCAACTAAATGAAATACACTTGTGCGGAATGTAACTGAGCGTTTATTGAATAACTACAAAGGTGGTACAAGTAGTCTGTTGGTGTAACTCCCGTGACGAGACGCGGGACGTCTCGTCTTATATAGATGTGCAGACGTGTTGCAAAAGGTGCGGAGTTGTGTCCCACGGCGATCGCCCTGATCACGTGCTGGTTGAGTGTTTGACGCGTGATGGATAATGGTTTTGGCCTCAATGACTATGATGCCTTTGGCGATGATAATTGCTCCGTCAGTTGGTTGCCAGGAGTACATATGGTGGAGGGCTTGACCTCATTACAGGTATGATACTGTATACAGATTGAATACACTATGTGTATATGAATGCACTATACTGTATACATGTAGAAGTATAGATATTGGTTTTGAACCTGTTTGCATGAAGATATATATATATAGCCTGTACACATATAAAACTCATGGTATGATACTGTATACAGATTGAATACACTATCTGTATATAAATGCACTATACTGTATACATGTAGAAGTATAGATATTGGTTTTGAACCTGTTTGCATGAAGATATATAGATATAGCCTGTACACATATAAAACTCATGGTATGATACTGTATACAGATAAAATACACTATGTGTATATGAATGCACTGTACTGTATACAGATTGAATACACTATGTGTTTATGAATGCACTTTACTGTATAGAGATTGAATACACTATCTGTATATGAATGCACTATACTGTATACATGTAGAAGTATAGATATTGGTTTTGAACCTGTTTGAATCAAGATATATAGATATAGCCTGTACACATATAAAACTCATGGTATGATACTGTATACAGATTGAATACACTATCTGTATATGAATGCACTATACTGTATGCATGTAGAAGTATAGATATTGGTTTTGAACCTGTTTGCATGAAGATATATAGATATAGCCTGTACACATATAAAACTCATGGTATGATACTGTATACAGATTGAATACACTATGTGTATATGAATGCCTATACTGTATACAGATTGAATACACTATGTGTAAATGAATGAACTATATTGTATACAGATTGAATACACTATGTGTATATGAATGCACTATACTGTATACAGATTGAATACACTATCTGTGTATGAATGCACTATACTGTATACATGTAGAAGTATAGATATTGGTTTTGAACCTGTTTGCATGAAAATATATAGATATAGCCTGTACACATATAAAACACATGGTATGATACTGTATACAGATTGAATACACTATGTGTATATGAATGCACTATACTGTATACAGATTGAATACACTATCTGTATATGAATGCACTATACTGTATACAGATTGAATACACTATGTGTATATGAATGCACTATACTGTACACAGATTAAATACTCTATGTGTATATGAATGCACTATACTGTATACAGATTGAATACACTATGTGTATATGAATGCACTATACTGTATACATGTAGAAGTATATATATTGGTTTTGAACCTGTTTGCATGAAGATATATAGATATAGCCTGTACACATATAAAACTCATGGTATGATACTGTATACAGATTGAATACACTATCTGTATATGAATGCACTATACTGTATACATGTAGAAGTATAGATATTGGTTTTGAACCTGTTTGCATGAAGATATATAGATATAGCCTGTACACATATAAAACTCATGGTATGATACTGTATACAGATTGAATACACTATCTGTATATGAATGCACTATACTGTATACATGTAGAAGTATAGATATTGGTTTTGAACCTGTTTGCATGAAGATATGTAGATATAGCCTGTACACATATAAAGTCATGGTGTGATACTGTATACAGATTGAATACACTATCTGTGTATGAATGCACTATACTGTATACATGTAGAAGTATAGATATTGGTTTTGAACCTGTTTGCATAAAGATATATAGATATAGCCTGTACACATATAAAACTCATGGTATGATACTGTATACAGATTGAATACACTATGTGTATATGAATGCACTATACTGTATGCATGTAGAAGTATAGATATTGGTTTTGAACCTGTTTGCATGAAGATATGTAGATATAGCCTGTACACATATAAAGTCATGGTGTGATACTGTATACAGATTGAATACACTATCTGTATATGAATGCACTATACTGTATACATGTAGAAGTATAGATATTGGTTTTGAACCTGTATGAATGAAGATATATAGATATAGCCTGTACACATATAAAACTCATGGTATGATACTGTATACAGATTGAATACACTATCTGTATATGAATGCACTATACTGTATGCATGTAGAAGTATAGATATTGGTTTTGAACCTGTTTGCATGAAGATATGTAGATATAGCCTGTACACATATAAAACTCATGGTATGATACTGTATACAGGTTGAATACACTATCTGTGTATGAATGCACTATACTGTATACATGTAGAAGTATAGATATTGGTTTTGAACCTGTTTGCATGAAGATATGTAGATATAGCCTGTACACATATAAAACTCATGGTGTGATACTGTATACAGATTGAATACACTATCTGTGTATGAATGCACTATACTGTATACATGTAGAAGTATAGATATTGGTTTTGAACCTGTTTGCATAAAGATATATAGATATAGCCTGTACACATATAAAACTCATGGTATGATACTGTATACAGATTGAATACACTATGTGTATATGAATGCACTATACTGTATACAGATTGAATACACTATGTGTATATGAATGCACTATACTGTATAGAGATTGAATACACTATCTGTATATGAATGCACTATACTGTATACATGTAGAAGTATAGATATTGGTTTTGAACCTGTTTGAATGAAGATATATAGATATAGCCTGTACACATATAAAACTCATGGTATGATACTGTATACAGATTGAATACACTATCTGTATATGAGTGCACTATACTGTATGCATGTAGAAGTATAGATATTGGTTTTGAACCTGTTTGCATGAAGATATATAGATATAGCCTGTACACATATAAAACTCATGGTATGATACTCTATACAGATTGAATACACTATGTGTATATGAATGCACTATACTGTATACAGATTGAATACACTATGTGTATATCAATGCACTATACTGTATACAGATTGAATACACTATGTGTATATGAATGCACTATACTGTATACATGTAGAAGTATAGATATTGGTTTTGAACCTGTTTGCATGAAGATATATAGATATACCCTGTACACATATTAAACTCATGGTATGATACTGTATACAGATTGAATACACTATGTGTATATAAATGCACTATACTGTATACATGTAGAAGTATAGATATTGGTTTTGAACCTGTTTGCATAAAGTTATATAGATATAGCCCGTACACATATAAAACTCATGGTATGATACTGTATACAGATTGAATACACTCTCTGTAGATGAATGCACTATACTGTATACATGTAGAAGTATAGATATTGGTTTTGAACCTGTTTGCATGAAGATATATAGATATAGCCTGTACACATATAAAACTCATGGTATGATACTGTATACAGATTGAATACACTATGTGTATATGAATGCCTATACTGTATACAGATTGAATACACTATGTGTAAATGAATGAACTATATTGTATACAGATTGAATACACTATGTGTATATGAATGCACTATACTGTATACAGATTGAATACACTATCTGTGTATGAATGCACTATGCTGTATACATGTAGAAGTATAGATATTGGTTTTGAACCTGTTTGCATGAAAATATATAGATATAGCCTGTACACATATAAAACACATGGTATGATACTGTATACAGATTGAATACACTATCTGTATATGAATGCACTATACTGTATACAGATTGAATACACTATCTGTATATGAATGCACTATACTGTATACAGATTGAATACACTATGTGTATATGAATGCACTATACTGTACACAGATTAAATACTCTATGTGTATATGAATGCACTATACTGTATACAGATTGAATACACTATGTGTATATGAATGCACTATACTGTATACATGTAGAAGTATATATATTGGTTTTGAACCTGTTTGCATGAAGATATATAGATATAGCCTGTACACATATAAAACTCATGGTATGATACTGTATACAGATTGAATACACTATCTGTATATGAATGCACTATACTGTATACATGTAGAAGTATAGATATTGGTTTTGAACCTGTTTGCATGAAGATATATAGATATAGCCTGTACACATATAAAACTCATGGTATGATACTGTATACAGGTTGAATACACTATGTGTATATGAATGCACTATACTGTATAGAGATTGAATACACTATCTGTATATGAATGCATTATACTGTATACATGTAGAAGTATAGATATTGGTTTTGAACCTGTTTGAATGAAGATATATAGATATAGCCTGTACACATATAAAACTCATGGTATGATACTGTATACAGATTGAATACACTATCTGTATATGAATGTACTATACTGTATGCATGTAGAAGTATAGATATTGGTTTTGAACCTGTTTGCATGAAGATATATAGATATAGCCTGTACACATATAAAACTCATGGTATGATACTCTATACAGATTGAATACCCTATGTGTATATTAATGCACTATACTGTATACAGATTGAATACACTATGTGTATATCAATGCACTATACTGTATACAGATTGAATACACTATGTGTATATGAATGCACTATACTGTATACATGTAGAAGTATAGATATGGTTTTGAACCTGTTTGAATGAAGATATATAGATATAGCCTGTACACATATAAAACTCATGGTATGATACTGTATACAGATTGAATACACTATCTGTATATGAATGTACTATACTGTATGCATGTAGAAGTATAGATATTGGTTTTGAACCTGTTTGCATGAAGATATATAGATATAGCCTGTACACATATAAAACTCATGGTATGATACTCTATACAGATTGAATACCCTATGTGTATATTAATGCACTATACTGTATACAGATTGAATACACTATGTGTATATCAATGCACTATACTGTATACAGATTGAATACACTATGTGTATATGAATGCACTATACTGTATACATGTAGAAGTATAGATATTGGTTTTGAACCTGTTTGCATGAAGATATATAGATATACCCTGTACACATATTAAACTCATGGTATGATACTGTATACAGATTGAATACACTATGTGTATATAAATGCACTTTACTGTATACATGTAGAAGTATAGATATTGGTTTTGTCCCTGTTTGCATGAAGTTATATAGATATAGCCTGTACACATATAAAACTCATGGTATGATACTGTATACAGATTGAATACACTATCTGTATATGAATGCACTATACTGTATACATGTAGAAGTATAGATATTGGTTTTGAACCTGTTTGCATGAAGATATGTAGATATAGCCTGTACACATATAAAGTCATGGTGTGATACTGTATACAGATTGAATACACTATCTGTGTATGAATGCACTATACTGTATACATGTAGAAGTATAGATATTGGTTTTGAACCTGTTTGCATAAAGATATATAGATATAGCCTGTACACATATAAAACTCATGGTATGATACTGTATACAGATTGAATACACTATGTGTATATGAATGCACTATACTGTATACAGATTGAATACACTATGTGTATATGAAGCACTATACTGTATAGAGATTGAATACACTATCTGTATATGAATGCACTATACTGTATACATGTAGAAGTATAGATATTGGTTTTGAACCTGTTTGAATGAAGATATATAGATATAGCCTGTACACATATAAAACTCATGGTATGATACTGTATACAGATTGAATACACTATCTGTATATGAGTGCACTATACTGTATGCATGTAGAAGTATAGATATTGGTTTTGAACCTGTTTGCATGAAGATATATAGATATAGCCTGTACACATATAAAACTCATGGTATGATACTCTATACAGATTGAATACACTATGTGTATATGAATGCACTATACTGTATACAGATTGAATACACTATGTGTATATCAATGCACTATACTGTATACAGATTGAATACACTATGTGTATATGAATGCACTATACTGTATACATGTAGAAGTATAGATATTGGTTTTGAACCTGTTTGCATGAAGATATATAGATATACCCTGTACACATATTAAACTCATGGTATGATACTGTATACAGATTGAATACACTATGTGTATATAAATGCACTATACTGTATACATGTAGAAGTATAGATATTGGTTTTGAACATGTTTGCATAAAGTTATATAGATATAGCCCGTACACATATAAAACTCATGGTATGATACTGTATACAGATTGAATACACTCTCTGTAGATGAATGCACTATACTGTATACATGTAGAAGTATAGATATTGGTTTTGAACCTGTTTGCATGAAGATATATAGATATAGCCTGTACACATATAAAACTCATGGTATGATACTGTATACAGATTGAATACACTATGTGTATATGAATGCACTATACTGTATACAGATTGAATACACTATGTGTATATGAATGCACTATACTGTATAGAGATTGAATACACTATCTGTATATGAATGCACTATACTGTATACATGTAGAAGTATAGATATTGGTTTTGAACCTGTATGAATGAAGATATATAGATATAGCCTGTACACATATAAAACTCATGGTATGATACTGTATACAGATTGAATACACTATCTGTATATGAATGCACTATACTGTATGCATGTAGAAGTATAGATATTGGTTTTGAACCTGTTTGCATGAAGATATGGAGATATAGCCTGTACACATATAAAACTCATGGTATGATACTGTATACAGGTTGAATACACTATCTGTGTATGAATGCACTATACTGTATACATGTAGAAGTATAGATATTGGTTTTGAACCTGTTTGCATGAAGATATGTAGATTTAGCCTGTACACATATAAAACTCATGGTGTAATACTGTATACAGATTGAATACACTATCTGTGTATGAATGCACTATACTGTATACATGTAGAAGTATAGATATTGGTTTTGAACCTGTTTGCATAAAGATATATAGATATAGCCTGTACACATATAAAACTCATGGTATGATACTGTATACAGATTGAATACACTATGTGTATATGAATGCACTATACTGTATACAGATTGAATACACTATGTGTATATGAATGCACTATACTGTATAGAGATTGAATACACTATCTGTATATGAATGCACTATACTGTATACATGTAGAAGTATAGATATTGGTTTTGAACCTGTTTGAATGAAGATATATAGATATAGCCTGTACACATATAAAACTCATGGTATGATACTGTATACAGATTGAATACACTATCTGTATATGAATGCACTATACTGTATGCATGTCGAAGTATAGATATTGGTTTTGAACCTGTTTGCATGAAGATATATAGATATAGCCCGTACACATATAAAACTCATGGTATGATACTGTATACAGATTGAATACACTATGTGTATATGAATGCACTATACTGTATACAGATTGAATACACTATGTGTATATAAATGCACTATACTGTATACATGTAGAAGTATAGATATTGGTTTTGAACCTGTTTGCATAAAGTTATATAGATATAGCCCGTACACATATAAAACTCATGGTATGATACTGTATACAGATTGAATACACTCTCTGTAGATGAATGCACTATACTGTATACATGTAGAAGTATAGATATTGGTTTTGAACCTGTTTGCATGAAGATATATAGATATAGCCTGTACACATATAAAACTCATGGTATGATACTGTATACAGATTGAATACACTATGTGTATATGAATGCCTATACTGTATACAGATTGAATACACTATGTGTAATGAATGAACTATATTGTATACAGATTGAATACACTATGTGTATATGAATGCACTATACTGTATACAGATTGAATACACTATCTGTGTATGAATGCACTATGCTGTATACATGTAGAAGTATAGATATTGGTTTTGAACCTGTTTGCATGAAAATATATAGATATAGCCTGTACACATATAAAACACATGGTATGATACTGTATACAGATTGAATACACTATGTGTATATGAATGCACTATACTGTATACAGATTGAATACACTATCTGTATATGAATGCACTATACTGTATACAGATTGAATACACTATGTGTATATGAATGCACTATACTGTACACAGATTAAATACTCTATGTGTATATGAATGCACTATACTGTATACAGATTGAATACACTATGTGTATATGAATGCACTATACTGTATACATGTAGAAGTATATATATTGGTTTTGAACCTGTTTGCATGAAGATATATAGATATAGCCTGTACACATATAAAACTCATGGTATGATACTGTATACAGATTGAATACACTATCTGTATATGAATGCACTATACTGTATACATGTAGAAGTATAGATATTGGTTTTGAACCTGTTTGCATGAAGATATATAGATATAGCCTGTACACATATAAAACTCATGGTATGATACTGTATACAGGTTGAATACACTATCTGTGTATGAATGCACTATACTGTATACATGTAGAAGTATAGATATTGGTTTTGAACCTGTTTGCATAAAGATATATAGATATAGCCTGTACACATATAAAACTCATGGTATGATACTGTATACAGATTGAATACACTATGTGTATATGAATGCACTATACTGTATAGAGATTGAATACACTATCTGTATATGAATGCACTATACTGTATACATGTAGAAGTATAGATATTGGTTTTGAACCTGTTTGAATGAAGATATATAGATATAGCCTGCACACATATAAAACTCATGGTATGATACTGTATACAGATTGAATACACTATCTGTATATGAATGTACTATACTGTATGCATGTAGAAGTATAGATATTGGTTTTGAACCTGTTTGCATGAAGATATATAGATATAGCCTGTACACATATAAAACTCATGGTATGATACTCTATACAGATTGAATACCCTATGTGTATATTAATGCACTATACTGTATACAGATTGAATACACTATGTGTATATCAATGCACTATACTGTATACAGATTGAATACACTATGTGTATATGAATGCACTATACTGTATACATGTAGAAGTATAGATATTGGTTTTGAACCTGTTTGCATGAAGATATATAGATATACCCTGTACACATATTAAACTCATGGTATGATACTGTATACAGATTGAATACACTATGTGTATATAAATGCACTATACTGTATACATGTAGAAGTATAGATATTGGTTTTGTCCCTGTTTGCATGAAGTTATATAGATATAGCCTGTACACATATAAAACTCATGTTATGATACTGTATACAGATTGAATACACTATCTGTATATGAATGCACTATACTGTATACATGTAGAAGTATAGATATTGGTTTTGAACCTGTTTGCATGAAGATATGTAGATATAGCCTGTACACATATAAAGTCATGGTGTGATACTGTATACAGATTGAATACACTATCTGTGTATGAATGCACTATACTGTATACATGTAGAAGTATAGATATTGGTTTTGAACCTGTTTGCATAAAGATATATAGATATAGCCTGTACACATATAAAACTCATGGTATGATACTGTATACAGATTGAATACACTATGTGTATATGAATGCACTATACTGTATACAGATTGAATACACTATGTGTATATGAATGCACTATACTGTATAGATATTGAATACACTATCTGTATATGAATGCACTATACTGTATACATGTAGAAGTATAGATATTGGTTTTGAACCTGTATGAATGAAGATATATAGATATAGCCTGTACACATATAAAACTCATGTATGATACTGTATACAGATTGAATACACTATCTGTATATGAATGCACTATACTGTATGCATGTAGAAGTATAGATATTGGTTTTGAACCTGTTTGCATGAAGATATAGATATAGCCTGTACACATATAAAACTCATGGTATGATACTGTATACAGGTTGAATACACTATCTGTGTATAAATGCACTATACTGTATACATGTAGAAGTATAGATATTGGTTTTGAACCTGTTTGCATGAAGATATGTAGATATAGCCTGTACACATATAAAACTCATGGTGTGATACTGTATACAGATTGAATACACTATCTGTGTATGAATGCACTATACTGTATACATGTAGAAGTATAGATATTGGTTTTGAACCTGTTTGCATGAAGATATATAGATATAGCCTGTACACATATAAAACTCATGGTATGATACTGTATACAGATTGAATACACTATGTGTATATGAATGCACTATACTGTATACAGATTGAATACACTATGTGTATATGAATGCACTATACTGTATAGAGATTGAATACACTATCTGTATATGAATGCACTATACTGTATACATGTAGAAGTATAGATATTGGTTTTGAACCTGTTTGAATGAAGATATAGATATAGCCTGTACACATATAAAACTCATGGTATGATACTGTATACAGATTGAATACACTATCTGTATATGAGTGCACTATACTGTATGCATGTAGAAGTATAGATATTGGTTTTGAATGACCTGTTTGCATGAAGATATATAGATATAGCCTGTACATATAAAACTCATGGTATGATACTGTATACAGATTGAATACACTATGTGTATATGAATGCACTATACTGTATACAGATTGAATACACTATGTGTATATCAATGCACTATACTGTATACAGATTGAATACACTATGTGTATATGAATGCACTATACTGTATACATGTAGAAGTATAGATATTGGTTTTGAACCTGTTTGCATGAAGATATATAGATATAGCCTGTACACATATAAAACTCATGGTATGATACTGTATACAGATTGAATACACTATGTGTATATAAATGCACTATACTGTATACATGTAGAAGTATAGATATTGGTTTTGAACCTGTTTGCATAAAGTTATATAGATATAACCCGTACACATAAAAATCATGGTATGATACTGTATACAGATTGAATACACTATCTGTAGATGAATGCACTATACTGTATACATGTAGAAGTATAGATATTGGTTTTGAACCTGTTTGCATGAAGATATATAGATATAGCCTGTACACATATAAAACTCATGGTATGATACTGTATACAGATTGAATACACTATGTGTATATGAATGCACTATACTGTATACAGATTGAATACACTATGTGTATATGAATGCACTATACTGTATAGAGATTGAATACACTATCTGTATATGAATGCACTATACTGTATACATGTAGAAGTATAGATATTGGTTTTGAACCTGTTTGAATGAAGATATATAGATATAGCCTGTACACATATAAAACTCATGGTATGATACTGTATACAGATTGAATACACTATCTGTATATGAATGCACTATACTGTATGCATGTAGAAGTATAGATATTGGTTTTGAACCTGTTTGCATGAAGATATGTAGATATAGCCTGTACACATATAAAACTCATGGTATGATACTGTATACAGGTTGAATACACTATCTGTGTATGAATGCACTATACTGTATACATGTAGAAGTATAGATATTGGTTTTGAACCTGTTTGCATGAAGATATGTAGATATAGCCTGTACACATATAAAACTCATGGTGTGATACTGTATACAGATTGAATACACTATCTGTGTATGAATGCACTATACTGTATACATTTAGAAGTATAGATATTGGTTTTGAACCTGTTTGCATAAAGATATATAGATATAGCCTGTACACATATAAAACTCATGGTATGATACTGTATACAGATTGAATACACTATGTGTATATGAATGCACTATACTGTATACAGATTGAATACACTATGTGTATATGAATGCACTATACTGTATAGAGATTGAATACACTATCTGTATATGAATGCACTATACTGTATACATGTAGAAGTATAGATATTGGTTTTGAACCTGTTTGAATGAAGATATATAGATATAGCCTGTACACATATAAAACTCATGGTATGATACTGTATACAGATTGAATACACTATCTGTATATGAATGCACTATACTGTATGCATGTCGAAGTATAGATATTGGTTTTGAACCTGTTTGCATGAAGATATATAGATATAGCCTGTACACATATAAAACTCATGGTATGATACTCTATACAGATTGAATACACTATGTGTATATGAATGCACTATACTGTATACAGATTGAATACACTATGTGTATATCAATGCACTATACTGTATACAGATTGAATACACTATGTGTATATGAATGCACTATACTGTATACATGTAGAAGTATAGATATTGGTTTTGAACCTGTTTGCATGAAGATATATAGATATACCCTGTACACATATTAAACTCATGGTATGATACTGTATACAGATTGAATACACTATGTGTATATAAATGCACTATACTGTATACATGTAGAAGTATAGATATTGGTTTTGAACCTGTATGAATGAAGATATATAGATATAGCCTGTACACATATAAAACTCATGGTATGATACTGTATACAGATTGAATACACTATCTGTATATGAATGCACTATACTGTATGCATGTAGAAGTATAGATATTGGTTTTGAACCTGTTTGCATGAAGATATGTAGATATAGCCTGTACACATATAAAACTCATGGTATGATACTGTATACAGGTTGAATACACTATCTGTGTATGAATGCACTATACTGTATACATGTAGAAGTATAGATATTGGTTTTGAACCTGTATGAATGAAGATATATAGATATAGCCTGTACACATATAAAACTCATGGTATGATACTGTATACAGATTGAATTCACTATCTGTATATGAATGCACTATACTGTATGCATGTAGAAGTATAGATATTGGTTTTGAACCTGTTTGCATGAAGATATGTAGATATAGCCTGTACACATATAAAACTCATGGTATGATACTGTATACAGGTTGAATACACTATCTGTGTATGAATGCACTATACTGTATACATGTAGAAGTATAGATATTGGTTTTGAACCTGTTTGCATGAAGATATGTAGATATAGCCTGTACACATATAAAACTCATGGTGTGATACTGTATACAGATTGAATACACTATCTGTGTATGAATGCACTATACTGTATACATGTAGAAGTATAGATATTGGTTTTGAACCTGTTTGCATAAAGATATATAGATATAGCCTGTACACATATAAAACTCATGGTATGATACTGTATACAGATTGAATACACTATCTGTGTATGAATGCACTATACTGTATACAGATTGAATACACTATGTGTATATGAATGCACTATACTGTATAGAGATTGAATACACTATCTGTATATGAATGCACTATACTGTATACATGTAGAAGTATAGATATTGGTTTTGAACCTGTTTGAATGAAGATATATAGATATAGCCTGTACACATATAAAACTCATGGTATGATACTGTATACAGATTGAATACACTATCTGTATATGAATGCACTATACTGTATGCATGTCGAAGTATAGATATTGGTTTTGAACCTGTTTGCATGAAGATATATAGATATAGCCTGTACACATATAAAACTCATGGTATGATACTCTATACAGATTGAATACACTATGTGTATATGAATGCACTATACTGTATACAGATTGAATACACTATGTGTATATCAATGCACTATACTGTATACAGATTGAATACACTATGTGTATATGAATGCACTATACTGTATACATGTAGAAGTATAGATATTGGTTTTGAACCTGTTTGCATGAAGATATATAGATATACCCTGTACACATATAAAACTCATGGTATGATACTGTATACAGATTGAATACACTCTCTGTAGATGAATGCACTATACTGTATACATGTAGAAGTATAGATATTGGTTTTGAACCTGTTTGCATGAAGATATATGGATATAGCCTGTACACATATAAAGTCATGGCGTGATACTGTATACAGATTGTATACACTATCTGTGTATGAATGCACTATACTGTATACATGTAGAAGTATAGATATTGGTTTTGAACCTGTTTGCATAAAGATATATAGATATAGCCTGTACACATATAAAACTCATGGTATGATACTGAATACAGATTGAATACACTATGTGTATATGAATGCACTATACTGTATAGAGATTGAATACACTATCTGTATATGAATGCACTATACTGTATACATGTAGAAGTATAGATATTGGTTTTGAACCTGTATGAATGAAGATATATAGATATAGCCTGTACACATATAAAACTCATGGTATGATACTGTATACAGATTGA
>WJBH02000012.1:0-80493 GCA_013167095.2 Daphnia sinensis
ATAGTGCATTCATATACACATAGTGTATTGAATCTGTATACAGTATAGTGCCTTCATATACACATAGTGTATTCGATCTGTATACAGTATAGTGCATTCATATACACATAGTGTATTTGATCTGTATACAGTATAGTGCATTCATATACACATAGTGTATTCGATCTGTATACGGTATAGTGCATTCATATACACATAGTGTATTGAATCTGTATACAGTATAGTGCATTCATATACACATAGTGCATTCAATCTGTATATAGTATAGTGCATTCATATACACATAGTGTATTCAATCTGTATACAGTATGGTGCATTCACATACACATAGTGTATTCAATCTGTATACAGTATAGTGCATTCATATACACCTAGTGTATTGAATCTGTAAACGGTATAGTGCATTCATATACACATAGTGTATTTGATCTGTATACAGTATAGTGCATTCATATACACATAGTGTATTCGATCTGTATACGGTATAGTGCATTCATATACACATAGTGTATTGAATCTGTATACAGTATAGTGCATTCATATACACATAGTGTATTGAATCTGTATACAGTATAGTGCATTCATATACACATAGTGTATTGAATCTGTATAAAGTATAGTGCATTCATATACACATAGTGTATTCAATCTGTATACAGTATCATACCATGAGTTTTATATGTGTACAGGCTATATCTATATATCTTCATGCAAACAGGTTCAAAACCAATATCTATACTTCTACATGTATACAGTATAGTGCATTTATATACAGATAGTGTATTCAATCTGTATACAGTATAGTGCATTCATATACACATAGTGTTTTCGATCTGTATACGGTATAGTGCATTCATATACACATAGTGTATTGAATCTGTATACAGTATAGTGCATTCATATACACATAGTGTATTCGATCTGTATACGGTATAGTGCATTCATATACACAAAGTGTATTGAATCTGTATACAACATAGTGCATTCATATACACATAGTGTATTGAATCTGTATACAGTATAGTGCATTCATATACACATAGTGTATTTAATCTGTATACAGTATCATACCATGAGTGTTATATGTGTACAGGCTATATCTATATATCTTCATGCAAAAAGGTTCAAAACCAATATCTATACTTCTACATGTATAGATTATAGTGCATTCATATACACATAGTGTATTCAATCTGTATACAGTATAGTGCATTCATATACACATAGTGTTTTCGATCTGTATACGGTATAGTGCATTCATATACACATAGTGTATTGAATCTGTATACAGTATAGTGCATTCATATACACATAGTGTATTCGATCTGTATACAGTATAGTGCATTCATATACACATAGTGTATTCGATCTGTATACAGTATAGTGCATTCATATACACATAGTGTGTTGAATCTGTATACAGTATAGTGCATTCATATACACATAGTGTATTCAATCTGTATACAGTATCATACCATGAGTTTTATGTGTACAGGCTATATCTATATATCTTCATGCAAAAAGGTTCAAAACCAATATCTATACTTCTACATGTATAGAGTATAGTGCATTCATATACACATAGTGTATTCAATCTGTATACAGTATAGTGCATTCATATACACATAGTGTATTGAATCTGTATACAGTATAGTGCATTCATATACACATAGTGTATTGAATCTGTATACAGTATAGTGCATTCATATACACATAGTGTATTCGATCTGTATACGGTATAGTGCATTCATATACACATAGTGTATTGAATCTGTATACAGTATGGTGCATTCATATACACATAGTGTATTGAATCTGTATACAGTATAGTGCATTCATATACACATAGTGTATGAATCTGTATACAGTATAGATAGTGTATAATAACACATAGTGTATTCGATCTGTATACGTATAGTGCATTCATATACACATAGTGTATTGAATCTGTATACAGTATAGTGCATTCATATACACATAGTGTATTCGATCTGTATACGTATAGTGCATTCATATACACATAGTGTATTGAATCTGTATACAGTATAGTGCATTCATATACACATAGTGTATTCGATCTGTATACGGTATAGTGCATTCATATACACATAGTGTATTGAATCTGTATACAGTATATTGCATTCATATACACATAGTGTATTCGATCTGTATACAGTATAGTGCATTCATATACACATAGTGTATTCGATCTGTATACAGTATAGTGCATTCATATACACATAGTGTATTGAATCTGTATACAGTATAGTGCATTCATATACACATAGTGTATTGAATCTGTATACAGTATAGTGCATTCATATACACATAGTGTATTCAATCTGTATACAGTATAGTGCATTCATATACACATAGTGTATTCAATCTGTATACAGTATAGGTGCATTCATATACACATAGTGTATTGAATCTGTATACGGTATAGTGCATTCATATACATAGTGTATTGAATCTGTATACAGTATAGTGCATTCATATACACATAGTGTATTTGATCTGTATACAGTATAGTGCATTCATATACACATAGTGTATTCGATCTGTATACAGTATAGTGCATTCATATACACATAGTGTATTGAATCTGTATACGGTATAGTGCATTCATATACACATAGTGTATTGAATCTGTATACAGTATAGTGCATTCATATACACATAGTGTATTGAATCTGTATACAGTATTGTGCATTCATATACACATAGTGTTTTCGATCTGTATACAGTATAGTGCATTCATATACACATAGTGTATTCAATCTGTATACAGTATAGTGCATTCATATACACATAGTGTATTCGATCTGTATACAGTATAGTGCATTCATATACACATAGTGTATTCGATCTGTATACAGTATAGTGCATTCATATACCTATAGTGTATTGAATCTGTATACAGTATAGTGCATTCATATACACATAGTGTATTGAATCTGTATACAGTATAGTGCATTCATATACACATAGTGTATTGAATCTGTATAAAGTATAGTGCATTCATATACACATATTGTATTCAATCTGTATACAGTATAGTGCATTCATATACACATAGTGTATTCGATCTGTATACGGTATAGTGCATTCATATACACATAGTGTATTCGATCTGTATACGGTATAGTGCATTCATATACACATAGTGTATTGAATCTGTATACAGTATAGTGCATTCATATACCATAGTGTATTGAATCTGTATACAGTATAGTGCATTCATATACACATAGTGTATTGAATCTGTATACAGTATAGTGCATTCATATACACATATTGTATTCAATCTGTATACAGTATAGTGCATTCATATACACATAGTGTATTCGATCTGTATACGGTATAGTGCATTCATATACACATAGTGTATTCGATCTGTATACAGTATAGTGCATTCATATACACATAGTGTATTCGATCTGTATACAGTATAGTGCATTCATATACACATAGTGTATTGAATCTGTATACAGTATAGTGCATTCATATACACATAGTGTATTCAATCTGTATACAGTATCATACCATGAGTTTTATATGTGTACAGGCTATATCTATATATCTTCATGCAAAAAGGTTCAAAACCAATATCTATACTTCTACATGTATACAGTATAGTGCATTCATATACACATAGTGTATTCAATCTGTATACAGTATAGTGCATTCATATACACATAGTGTATTGAATCTGTATACAGTATACTGCATTCATATACACATAGTGTATTGAATCTGTATACAGTATAGTGCATTCATATACACATAGTGTATTCGATACAGTATAGTGCATTCATATACACATAGTGTATTGAATCTGTATACAGTATAGTGCATTCATATACACATAGTGTTTTGATCTGTATACAGTATAGTGCATTCATATACACATAGTGTATTCGATCTGTATACGGTATAGTGCATTCATATACACATAGTGTATTCGATCTGTATACAGTATAGTGCATTCATATACACATAGTGTATTGAATCTGTATACAGTATAGTGCATTCATATACACATAGTGTATTCGATCTGTATACAGTATAGTGCATTCATATACACATAGTGTATTGAATCTGTATACAGTATAGTGCATTCATATACACATAGTGTATTGAATCTGTATACAGTATAGTGCATTCATATACACATAGTGTATTCAATCTGTATACAGTATAGTGCATTCATATACACATAGTGTATTCAATCTGTATACAGTATAGTGCATTCATACACATAGTGTATTCAATCTGTATACAGTATAGTGCATTCATATACACCTAGTGTATTGAATCTGTAAACGGTATAGTGCATTCATATACACATAGTGTATTTGATCTGTATACAGTATAGTGCATTCATATACACATAGTGTATTCGAATCTGTATACAGTATAGTGCATTCATATACACATAGTGTATTGAATCTGTATACAGTATAGTGCATTCATATACACATAGTGTATTGAATCTGTATACAGTATAGTGCATTCATATACACATAGTGTATTGAATCTGTATACAGTATAGTGCATTCATATACACATAGTGTATTCAATCTGTATACAGTATCATACCATGAGTTTTATATGTGTACAGGCTATATCTATATATCTTCATGCAAACAGGTTCAAAACCAATATCTATACTTCTACATGTATACAGTATAGTGCATTTATATACAGATAGTGTATTCAATCTGTATACAGTATAGTGCATTCATATACACATAGTGTTTTCGATCTGTATACGGTATAGTGCATTCATATACACATAGTGTATTGAATCTGTATACAGTATAGTGCATTCATATACACATAGTGTATTCGATCTGTATACAGTATAGTGCATTCATATACACATAGTGTATTGAATCTGTATACAGTATAGTGCATTCATATACACATAGTGTATTGAATCTGTATACAGTATAGTGCATTCATATACACATAGTGTATTTAATCTGTATACAGTATCATACCATGAGTTTTATATGTGTACAGGCTATATCTATATATCTTCATGCAAAAAGGTTCAAAACCAATATCTATACTTCTACATGTATACAGTATAGTGCATTCATATACACATAGTGTATTCAATCTGTATACAGTATAGTGCATTCATATACACATAGTGTATTCGATCTGTATACAGTATAGTGCATTCATATACACATAGTGTATTGAATCTGTATACAGTATAGTGCATTCATATACACATAGTGTATTCGATCTGTATACAGTATAGTGCATTCATATACACATAGTGTATTCGATCTGTATACAGTATAGTGCATTCATATACACATAGTGTGTTGAATCTGTATACAGTATAGTGCATTCATATACACATAGTGTATTCAATCTGTATACAGTATCATACCATGAGTTTTATATGTGTACAGGCTATATCTATATATCTTCATGCAAAAAGGTTCAAAACCAATATCTATACTTCTACATGTATAGATTATAGTGCATTCATATACACATAGTGTATTCAATCTGTATACAGTATAGTGCATTCATATACACATAGTGTATTGAATCTGTATACAGTATACTGCATTCATATACACATAGTGTATTGAATCTGTATACAGTATAGTGCATTCATATACACATAGTGTATTCGATCTGTATACGGTATAGTGCATTCATATACACATAGTGTATTGAATCTGTATACAGTATGGTGCATTCATATACACATAGTGTATTGAATCTGTATACAGTATAGTGCATTCATATACACATAGTGTATTGAATCTGTATACAGTATAGTGTATTAATATACACATAGTGTATTCGATCTGTATACGGTATAGTGCATTCATATACACATAGTGTATTGAATCTGTATACAGTATAGTGCATTCATATACACATAGTGTATTCGATCTGTATACGGTATAGTGCATTCATATACACATAGTCTATTGAATCTGTATACAGTATAGTGCATTCATATACACATAGTGTATTCGATCTGTATACGGTATAGGGCATTCATATACACATAGTGTATTGAATCTGTATACAGTATATTGCATTCATATACACATAGTGTATTCGATCTGTGTACAGTATAGTGCATTCATATACACATAGTGTATTCGATCTGTATACAGTATAGTGCATTCATATACACATAGTGTATTGAATCTGTATACAGTATAGTGCATTCATATACACATAGTGTATTGAATCTGTATACAGTATAGTGCATTCATATACACATAGTGTATTCAATCTGTATATAGTATAGTGCATTCATATACACATAGTGTATTCAATCTGTATACAGTATGGTGCATTCATATACACATAGTGTATTGAATCTGTATACAGTATAGTGCATTCATATACACATAGTGTATTGAATCTGTATACAGTATAGTGCATTCATATACACATAGTGTATTTGATCTGTATACAGTATAGTGCATTCATATACACATAGTGTATTCGATCTGTATACGGTATAGTGCATTCATATACACATAGTGTATTGAATCTTTATACGGTATAGTGCATTCATATACACATAGTGTATTGAATCTGTATACAGTATAGTGCATTCATATACACATAGTGTATTGAATTTGTATACAGTATAGTGCATTCATATACACATAGTGTTTTCGATCTGTATACGGTATAGTGCATTCATATACACATAGTGTATTCAATCTGTATACAGTATTGTGCATTCATATACACATAGTGTATTCGATCTGTATACGGTATAGTGCATTCATATACACATAGTGTTTTCGATCTGGATACGGTATAGTGCATTCATATAAACATAGTGTATTGAATCTGTATAAAGTATAGTGCATTCATATACACATAGTGTATTGAATCTGTATACAGTATAGTGCATTCATATACACATAGTGTATTGAATCTGTATAAAGTATAGTGCATTCATATACACATATTGCATTCAATCTGTATACAGTATAGTGCATTCATATACACATAGTGTATTCGATCTGTATACGGTATAGTGCATTCATATACACATAGTGTATTCGATCTGTATACGGTATAGTGCATTCATATACACATAGTGTATTGAATCTGTATACAGTATAGTGCATTCATATACACATAGTGTATTGAATCTGTATACAGTATAGTGCATTCATATACACATAGTGTATTGAATCTGTATAAAGTATAGTGCATTCATATACACATATTGTATTCAATCTGTTTACAGTATAGTGCATTCATATACACATAGTGTATTCGATCTGTATACGGTATAGTGCATTCATATACACATAGTGTATTCGATCTGTATACGGTATAGTGCATTCATATACACATAGTGTATTCGATCTGTATACGGTATAGTGCATTCATATACACATAGTGTATTGAATCTGTAGACAGTATACTGCATTCATATACACATAGTGTATTCAATCTGTATACAGTATCATACCATGAGTTTTATATGTGTACAGGCTATATCTATATATCTTCATGCAAAAAGGTTCAAAACCAATATCTATACTTCTACATGTATAGAGTATAGTGCATTCATATACACATAGTGTATTCAATCTGTATACAGTATAGTGCATTCATATACACATAGTGTATTGAATCTGTATACAGTATACTGCATTCATATACACATAGTGTATTGAATCTGTATACAGTATAGTGCATTCATATACACATAGTGTATTCGATACGGTATAGTGCATTCATATACACATAGTGTATTGAATCTGTATACAGTATAGTGCATTCATATACACATAGTGTATTTGATCTGTATACAGTATAGTGCATTCATATACACATAGTGTATTCGATCTGTATACGGTATAGTGCATTCATATACACATAGTGTATTCGATCTGTATACGGTATAGGGCATTCATATACACATAGTGTATTGAATCTGTATACAGTATAGTGCATTCATATACACATAGTGTATTTGATCTGTATACAGTATAGTGCATTGATATACACATAGTGTATTGAATCTGTATACAGTATAGTGCATTCATATACACATAGTGTATTGAATTTGTATACAGTATAGTGCATTCATATACACATAGTGTTTTCGATCTGTATACGGTATAGTGCATTCATATACACATAGTCTATTGAATCTGTATACAGTATAGTGCATTCATATACACATAGTGTATTCGATCTGTATACAGTATTGGGCATTCATATACACATAGTGTATTGAATCTGTATACAGTATAGTGCATTCATATACACATAGTGTATTCGATCTGTATACAGTATAGTGCATTCATATACACATAGTGTATTGAATCTGTATACAGTATAGTGCATTCATATACACATAGTGTATTGAATCTGTATACAGTATACTGCATTCATATACACATAGTGTATTGAATCTGTATACAGTATAGTGCATTCATATACACATAGTGTATTCGATCTGTATACGGTATGGTGCATTCATATACACATAGTGTATTGAATCTGTATACAGTATAGTGCATTCATATACACATAGTGTATTGAATCTGTATACAGTATAGTGCATTCATATACACATAGTGTATTCGATCTGTATACGGTATAGTGCATTCATATACACATAGTGTATTCGATCTGTATACGGTATAGGGCATTCATATACACATAGTGTATTGAATCTGTATACAGTATAGTGCATTCATATACACATAGTGTATTTGATCTGTATACAGTATAGTGCATTCATATACACATAGTGTATTTGATCTGTATACAGTATAGTGCATTCATATACACATAGTGTATTGAATCTGTATACAGTATAGTGCATTCATATACACATAGTGTATTCGATACGGTATAGTGCATTCATATACACATAGTGTATTGAATCTGTATACAGTATAGTGCATTCATATACACATAGTGTATTTGATCTGTATACAGTATAGTGCATTCATATACACATAGTGTATTCGATCTGTATACGGTATAGTGCATTCATATACACATAGTGTATTCGATCTGTATACGGTATAGGGCATCATATACAATAGTGTATTGAATCTGTATACAGTATAGTGCATTCATATACACATAGTGTATTTGATCTTTATACAGTATAGTGCATTCATATACACATAGTGTATTGAATCTGTATACAGTATAGTGCATTCAATAACAATAGTGTATTGAATTTGTATACAGTATAGTGCATTCATATACACATAGTGTTTTCGATCTGTATACGGTATAGTGCATTCATATACACATAGTCTATTGAATCTGTATACAGTATAGTGCATTCATATACACATAGTGTATTCGATCTGTATACGGTATAGGGCATTCATATACACATAGTGTATTGAATCTGTATACAGTATATTGCATTCATATACACATAGTGTATTCGATCTGTGTACAGTATAGTGCATTCATATACACATAGTGTATTGAATCTGTATACAGTATAGTGCATTCATATACACATAGTGTATTGAATCTGTATACAGTATACTGCATTCATATACACATAGTGTATTGAATCTGTATAGAGTATAGTGCATTCATATACACATAGTGTATTCGATCTGTATACGGTATAGTGCATTCATATACACATAGTGTATTGAATCTGTATACAGTATAGTGCATTCATATACACATAGTGTATTTGATCTGTATACAGTATAGTGCATTCATATACACATAGTGTATTCGATCTGTATACGGTATAGTGCATTCATATACACATAGTGTATTCGATCTGTATACGGTATAGGGCATTCATATACACATAGTGTATTGAATCTGTATACAGTATAGTGCATTCATATACACATAGTGTATTTGATCTGTATACAGTATAGTGCATTCATATACACATAGTGTATTTGATCTGTATACAGTATAGTGCATTCATATACACATAGTGTATTTGATCTGTATACAGTATAGTGCATTCATATACACATAGTGTATTGAATCTGTATACAGTATAGTGCATTCATATACACATAGTGTATTCGATACGGTATAGTGCATTCATATACACATAGTGTATTGAATCTGTATACAGTATAGTGCATTCATATACACATAGTGTATTTGATCTGTATACAGTATAGTGCATTCATATACACATAGTGTATTCGATCTGTATACGGTATAGTGCATTCATATACACATAGTGTATTCGATCTGTATACGGTATAGGGCATTCATATACACATAGTGTATTGAATCTGTATACAGTATAGTGCATTCATATACACAAGGTATTTGATCTGTATACAGTATAGTGCATTCATATACACATAGTGTATTGAATCTGTATACAGTATAGTGCATTCATATACACATAGTGTATTGAATTTGTATACAGTATAGTGCATTCATATACACATAGTGTTTTCGATCTGTATACGGTATAGTGCATTCATATACACATAGTCTATTGAATCTGTATACAGTATAGTGCATTCATATACACATAGTGTATTCGATCTGTATACGGTATAGGGCATTCATATACACATAGTGTATTGAATCTGTATACAGTATATTGCATTCATATACACATAGTGTATTCGATCTGTGTACAGTATAGTGCATTCATATACACATAGTGTATTGAATCTGTATACAGTATAGTGCATTCATATACACATAGTGTATTGAATCTGTATACAGTATACTGCATTCATATACACATAGTGTATTGAATCTGTATACAGTATAGTGCATTCATATACACATAGTGTATTCGATCTGTATACGGTATAGTGCATTCATATACACATAGTGTATTGAATGTATACAGTATAGTGGCATCATATACAATAGTGTATTTGATCTGTATACAGTATAGTGCATTCATATACACATAGTGTATTCGATCTGTATACGGTATAGTGCATTCATATACACATAGTGTATTCGATCTGTATACGGTATAGGGCATTCATATACACATAGTGTATTGAATCTGTATACAGTATAGTGCATTCATATACACATAGTGTATTTGATCTGTATACAGTATAGTGCATTCATATACACATAGTGTATTCGATCTGTATACGGTATAGGGCATTCATATACACATAGTGTATTGAATCTGTATACAGTATAGTGCATTCATATACACATAGTGTATTTGATCTGTATACAGTATAGTGCATTCATATACACATAGTGTATTTGATCTGTATACAGTATAGTGCATTCATATACACATAGTGTATTGAATCTGTATACAGTATAGTGATTCATATACACATAGTGTATTGAATCTGTATACAGTATAGTGCATTCATATACACATAGTGTATTTGATCTGTATACAGTATAGTGCATTCATATACACATAGTGTATTGAATCTGTATACAGTATAGTGCATTCATATACACATAGTGTATTGAATTTGTATACAGTATAGTGCATTCATATACACATAGTGTTTTCGATCTGTATACGGTATAGTGCATTCATATACACATAGTCTATTGAATCTGTATACAGTATAGTGCATTCATATACACATAGTGTATTCGATCTGTGTACAGTATAGTGCATTCATATACACATAGTGTATTGAATCTGTATACAGTATAGTGCATTCAAATACACATAGTGTATTCGATCTGTATACGGTATAGTGCATTCATATACACATAGTGTATTCGATCTGTATACGGTATAGGGCATTCATATACACATAGTGTATTGAATCTGTATACAGTATAGTGCATTCATATACACATAGTGTATTTGATCTGTATACAGTATAGTGCATTCAT
Organism: Daphnia sinensis; assembly: GCA_013167095.2. Classification (NCBI taxonomy): domain Eukaryota; kingdom Metazoa; phylum Arthropoda; class Branchiopoda; order Diplostraca; family Daphniidae; genus Daphnia; species Daphnia sinensis. The sequence continues at coordinate 11,830 of WJBH02000012.1, forward strand.
ATACACATAGTGTATTTGATCTGTATACAGTATAGTGCATTCATATACACATAGTGTATTGAATCTGTATACAGTATAGTGCATTCATATACACATAGTGTATTGAATCTGTATACAGTATAGTGCATTCATATACACATAGTGTATTTGATCTGTATACAGTATAGTGCATTCATATACACATAGTGTATTGAATCTGTATACAGTATAGTGCATTCATATACACATAGTGTATTGAATCTGTATACAGTATAGTGCATTCATATACACATAGTGTATTTGATCTGTATACAGTATAGTGCATTCATATACACATAGTGTATTGAATCTGTATACAGTATAGTGCATTCATATACACATAGTGTATTGAATTTGTATACAGTATAGTGCATTCATATACACATAGTGTTTTCGATCTGTATACGGTATAGTGCATTCATATACACATAGTCTATTGAATCTGTATACAGTATAGTGCATTCATATACAGATAGTGTATTCGATCTGTATACGGTATAGGGCATTCATATACACATAGTGTATTGAATCTGTATACAGTATATTGCATTCATATACACATAGTGTATTCGATCTGTGTACAGTATAGTGCATTCATATACACATAGTGTATTGAATCTGTATACAGTATAGTGCATTCATATACACACAGTGTATTGAATCTGTATACAGTATACTGCATTCATATACACATAGTGTATTGAATCTGTATACAGTATAGTGCATTCATATACACATAGTGTATTCGATCTGTATACGGTATAGTGCATTCATATACACATAGTGTATTGAATCTGTATACAGTATAGTGCATTCATATACACATAGTGTATTTGATCTGTATACAGTATAGTGCATTCATATACACATAGTGTATTCGATCTGTATACAGTATAGTGCATTCATATACACATAGTGTATTCGATCTGTATACGGTATAGGGCATTCATATACACATAGTGTATTGAATCTGTATACAGTATAGTGCATTCATATACACATAGTGTATTTGATCTGTATACAGTATAGTGCATTCATATACACATAGTGTATTTGATCTGTATACAGTATAGTGCATTCATATACACATAGTGTATTGAATCTGTATACAGTATAGTGCATTCATATACACATAGTGTATTGAATCTGTATACAGTATAGTGCATTCATATACACATAGTGTATTGAATCTGTATACAGTATAGTGCATTCATATACATGTAACGGGCAGCAGCAACCCCACCTAGCAACAGTGCCCCACCCAACCAGGAAGGTTATTACAAATGTCACCTTCCTTCAGGCTAGCTGCTAAGCGAAAGTTATAATAAACCACTCCCAACTCAACCTTCAATTATTCATATAAAAAGACCCAATTGTTGTAACATAAAGGCAGTGTATTTCTGAGACCAATACAGAACTTGAACTCATTACATTTGGAGGTCCCAACGAGACTCAGCGAGACCCAACGAGATTCTGAGACATCGAGACCACGAGACCCTGAAAAATTTTTTTTGTGCTTCACTTCTTCACCATCTTCAAAACTCAGCCTACAAGTCTTCTAACTAACAACATCGTCGGAAATCCGCCAAGGTAAGCGAATGCCGTTTGATTCGCTAGTACACAAGACTACTCTTGACGAGAACACATCACCACCACTATATCCCGTGTTAGAAAATTCTGATTCCGTTGACCGTAACTCAAACTTTAGCCCCTATCGAGAAAAGTTTGTAGAAAATTGGAAAAATCTTATCGACTTAGAGCACCAAATAGAATTAGAGAAGGCTAAAAAATATCAGACAACTTCAACAACTGGGAACATCGAACAACTAGAAACACAGAAAAAGGAAGCAAGCTTAGTTACACAGAATTCGTTACATTTGTATATTTACCAGTCATTACAATCAACCCTTAGTGCGTCAGATGGAATAACAGCTGAAGTTATAGAAAACTGTACCGACACACTAAAAAAAAATAGTCGCACAAGGAGTAGATATCGGGAAGTTTAACGATTTAATCCGACTAAAAAATACAGTACATGGGAATGAAAAGGAATTTTTGTTCGGTATCATAGAAGTGTTGAAAAAAGAGTCAGCACTCGCAATAATCGAAGAAAGGAAACAAACAGCAGCCGTAAAAACTGAACTTTTAAGAATTCAAAAAACAGTAGAGGGCGATAAGAAAAAATCAAAAAGCTCCAAATATACATTAAGCAGCTCATTAGAAGAACTACAGGAAAGAAACGAAACCCTAAAAAACTCCCTTGAGAAGGCGCAAAATCGAATCACTGAGCTAGAACGCAACCTACAAACAACCTTGGCAACAGAGCAACAACTGCAGAGCCTTTTAAAGAAAAAGGAAGAAACTAATGTCGTGATTGAGACTGAAGGTCAGGAAAATATTGCCAAACTTGAAGGAGAAAAGGTCGAATTGATCCGGAGGCTTCAGACAGCAGAACAGCAAACTAAAAAAGCCGTAGAAACAACCCAGCAGCTCCAGAAAAAGATAAAAGATTTGGAGGACGAATACGAAAAGGTCATCCTAGAAAACCGAAACACTAACAAAAAATTAAAGGATATAACTACAAGAAATAATACACTAGAAGAAGAAGTAGGAAAGCTCATCTCACGCCTACAAGAACAAGAGAGTGATATACAAAATCTAGAAGATCGAGTGAAAAACTACAAGAAACTACAAGTACAATTCATCGAGACTGACGACAACAACGATTCCAGACCAATCGGCGACGAATCCGAAGACATCTCTAACTTTGTAGGTGGAATCATCGACAGTACCTTACCAACAGACAAATCACTCCACTACGAATTGAGGTAGAGCAGACAGGCGATTTCGATCAGACCGTTGAAGACCTCAGAAATCAGATAGAGTTATTAAACAAAACAGTAGGCTATCTGCAACAAGAAAATCAAAAACTAAGCAACAAAATCAACATGGGTGTAACGCATGACGAAGACAGCACAACCAGCGCACCTCAGCAATGGGGAGGTAGCACAACACCTCAAGCAATTCCGCCTACAGCGTCTACAAGCCAAGGACTTCCATCACATACAAATTCTAAGGCCCACGTTACCGATCCTGACGAAGAAGAGGCCATCAAGAAAATGTCAAAATTCGTTACAAACCCAATCGTAAAGGCAATAGGAGATCTATTTTCTAGAGAAGATAAAAAAAAATCCCAACCTACAAAGGGAAAAGTACAGACAAGTTGATAACCGAATGGTTAAAAGGAGCTGAGCATGTTGCACGAAATAACGATTGGAACGACGACCAGAAAATACGACTCTTTTCGGACCGATTGAAAGGTGAAGCTTTCAAATGGCATGAAAATTACGCCGAAGAAGAAGGAGACAACCTCAACTACCCAGACTGGAAAGAAGCTATTATTACAAGATTTCAAGACAAAGTAGACTTAGCAACATTGGAAAATAAATTTTCAAAGTTAAAACAAAAACCAGAAGAAAATTGTAGGGCATTTGTGTCTCGACTAAACAGCCTTCATGATACCATAGAAGGAAAAGAAGAAAAATCTGACCATAACCAGACTATCGCTGAAGGTCAGTTGCTGAATAAGTTAAGGAAAGTACGAGACAAAAGAAAGAAAAAGGTGCTATTGCAAGGACTACTACCTAAGTACAGAAAGGAACTCTTCCTACGAATGCCCGACGACCCAGAAGACTTTGACGCATTATGTAAACAACTTTTCCTTTCCGAAAAGATTTTGCATACAAAGGAAGAAACAGAAGACGATGATATGTCTGCTGTTATAGCAGGAATAACTAAACACCAAGACGAAAAATTTCAGCTGCTCGAACAAAAATTAACCGAATCCCTGACAGAAATAAAATTGTCTAACACCAAATGTGGATCCTCGCAGGACAAGCTAACCATAGCTGCAGTTGATCTAAACGATAGAAGAAGATCAAATTCACGGGATTCACGAGTAAGATTCGCTTCAAGCCGTGAACCCAGTCGGGAGCGGAGTGCCAGCAGGAACAGAGACAACAGCCCCTATCGAAGAAACTACAATACTTCAGAACAACGACACCAAAATCCTTCTGAACGACAAAACTACAGGCCTCCAGAAAGACAGGACTATACTCCTGCAGGATATATACAACCAAGGTACCCTTCTGATCAGCGAAAACCATATAGAAGTAGTTATCCAACGAGACAAGGGGATTACAACGGACCGAGTTTCCCAATAAATAGCTACGGACAACAAGGCCCTTATAACTACCATCAACCACAACAATCTCACCTAGCCCACAACCCTAGAGGATTTGAAAGAAGGGTTATAACTTGTTACAAGTGCAATAGAAAAGGACACATAGCAAGAGAATGTTGGACGGATTTGGCACGTGTCAACAGCCAGGGCCCTCGTTAGCCGCGCAAAACATTCAATCTAATACGCTACCCAATCTAATTCGTATACCGATCAAAATTTTTAACAAAGAAATCCGTGCTTTAGTAGACACTGGCGCCGCAGCTAGCTTAGTATCCGATGAAATTTTCAATACTTTAGAAAATAGGGATTACATAAAGAGGAAAAGTAGTATAGATTCCCCAATTTTTAGAACGGTGTCAGGACAAGTACTAAAATCAATAGGGAAATTTGAATTTACTATAAGGATTACCAATAACCATATGATTAATCATTATTTTTATGTTATGAAAGGACTAAATGAAGAATGTATCCTAGGATTAGATTTTCTAACCAGCAATAACGTAAAAATTAACACCAGAAATCGGCAAATATGCTACGATTGTCACGGAGTAGAACATTGTTTTAGGGAGACTAGTTTACCAATCTATAGCGTTACATTTAGTAAAGTAGGTATCCATATCCCCATCATCCCAATTGATGATAAAAAAGAAGAACTAACATTAGAAGATTATCGAAATTTAGAATCGTTTTCCCAAAAAGATTTTAACACACATTCCGAAGAAACTTACGACCCCGTTGAAAACCAAATACCCAATGTATCAAGTGAGGTACAAATTAAAATTGAGATTCTACTTAAAAAACACGCCGAGCTATTCGCGGATAAGGAATCCGATTTAGGACTAGCGACAAGTGTGAAACATCACATTAACACAGGACACCACGCCCCAATTAATCAGAGAATGCGAAGAACACCAGAAGCTCTAAAATTAGATGTTAAAACTAAAATTGAGGTAATGTTAAGTAACAAAATTATTAGAGAAAGTCACAGCCCATTTTCAGCGGCCATCGTAATGGTCCCAAAAAAGGATGGGGAAATGCGTATGTGCATCGACTACAGAGCTTTAAACAAAATTACTGTAAAAGATAAATACCCTCTCCCTAGAATAGATGATACCATTGACGCTTTGTGCGGAGCAGTCTATTTCTCAACATTGGATTTGCTAAGCGGATACTGGCAGATAGAGATAGAAGAAAACGATAAGCATAAAACAGCTTTTGTCTGCGAGTTTGGACAATACGAATTTAATCGCATGCCGTTTGGTCTAACAAATGCACCAAGTACTTTCCAGAGAGCAATGAATAACATCTTGAAAACGGTATTATACAAATTCGCATTGGTCTATCTCGACGACATTATAATATTCAGTAAATCAATCACTGAACATGTAACACATTTAGAAACAGTTTTTAAACTGTTAAAACAAGCTGGTTTAAAATTAAAAAGGAAAAAGTGTGAGTTCTTCAAGGAAGAATTAGATTACCTAGGATATATCGTTTCAAGAAAAGGGATAACACCAAACAAGAAGAAGTTAGAAGCAATTATTAAATACCCAGCTCCCAAAAACGTTAAAGAACTGAGTTCATTTTTAGGACTAGCTAGCTACTACAGAAAATTTATACGGGCTTTTGCTGATAAAGCCCACCCACTAACTGCGCTCACTAAAAAGTCGGCGGAATGGAAATGGGGGGAGGAACAAAGGGACGCCTTTGACTGTATAAAGAACTGTCTCATTACTAGACCTATTCTAGGCTATCCAGATTTTTCGCGCGAATTTATCATCTATACGGATGCCTCAGGATACGGAATAGGAGCAGTCTTGGCACAAGTACAGACTCCACCTCAATCAGCGGATTTTGCGGAGTCCGACGAACAGGAACTTCGTGAATCGGACGGCGTAGAAGTCGTCATTGCGTATACCTCTAAACATCTGAACGACCGCGAGGCCAAGTGGTCAACCACAGAGAAAGAGGCATATGCCATCATCCACGCTATCGAAGTCTTTAGAACGTACTTATACGGACGTAGGTTTACCGTCTACACAGACCACCGACCTTTGGAATGGTTAATGAGTAAAACAGAACCAGCAGGAAGATTAGCTAGATGGGCATTGAAAATACAAGAATTTGACATCGTAATTGGGTATCGGCCAGGAAAGTCGCACCAAAATGCTGACACTCTTAGCCGTACACCAATAGTGCCAGTAGCAAAAATAGAAACAAGGTCAACAAACGCGAAAACAAAAACGGAAGTAAAGTACGGAAAGACGAAAGAAGAACAGAACAAAGCCTGTACAGAAAACATGGAAATAGATAGGTGGATTAACCATCAAAACGAAGACGAGTATTGCGGAAAAATAATTAGAGAATTAGAAACAGGAAACCCACGTGAAGATATTAGAAGAGAATTTGCGATTAGTAGTAGCGGAATTTTAATAGATTCACAATGCAGGAGAGTAGTACCGAAAAGTATGGTACGTGAATTACTCGAAGTTAACCACGATTCGCTATTAGCAGGACATTTAGGAATACAAAAAACGATAGATAGGATCCTAAGACAGTATACATGGCCGAATTTAGATGCCTCCGTTAAAGAATATGTTAAGAGTTGTTTAATTTGTAGCAGGAGAAAAGCAATAGGAGGAAACAGAGCACCATTGCTTCCCCTACCTCCAGTCGAAGGAGTGTGGGAGAGAATTGCAATGGATGTAGTAGGGCCAGTTCAAGAAAGCGCTAAGGGATATAGGTATATTTTAGTTCTTTCTGACTATGCCAGCCGATTCGTTTTTACATATCCAATGAGAAACCAGACAGCCCAAACAATAGCTAAGATATTGGTCAACAAAATATTTACTAAGTATGGCTCCCCAGAAGTAGTACTAACAGATCAGGGTACTAACTTCCTATCCAGTTTGATAGAAGAAGTGTGTAAATTATTCAAGATCCGGCGTATAAGAACAACAGCGTATCATCCCCAAACTGATGGACTAGTAGAGAGATTCAATCGCACTCTCTGCGACATGCTCGCTTGCTACGTCGCAGATGAGCCAGAAAAATGGGATAAATATCTACCCTTTGTGACCTTCGCATACAACACAGCTAAACAAGCCTCAATCAGAGAAACACCATTCTACCTGTTTTTTGGACGAGAGCCGATAATGCCCAACGACATCAAGATAAACAGAAGATATGAAACGTATGAAGATACTAGCATGATGTATTCACACCAGTGGGAAAAAGCCCAAAAATTGGCAAGAGAACATCTCTTCAAAGCAGCAACAAGACAGAAAAAATACTACGACAACAACACGAAAATGGTGAAATACAACGTTGGCGACTACGTCTTGCTGAAAGCACCACCAACAGCAGGAAAATTCATACTACGATGGAATGGACCATTCCAAGTGACTCGCAGTTATTCAGACGTTAACTACGAGATTCAACATGTAGAAAATAAAAAACTAAAGTCTATTGTGCACGCAAATCGCCTAAAACTCTATACACCGAGGAAAGAAGAATCAACGAAAAAAGAAACAACTAATAACCCAACAACCGTACCAGAAAAAATTGAACAGACTGCTGCTCATCAATTCCAAAAACGTCGCCCGGGGAGACCGAAGAAACAAGATTCGAACATCAAAATAAGCACACATGGAACACCCCTGGAAGAAACAACCAATAACTTACTGCACACCACTCAGGATAGAAAATTTGCATCACAACAATTAGGAACCCAACCTTTCCACGACGACAGAACGACAACCTACAACTTACGAAGTCGTAATTTCAGACTACGTTACTAAATCTCGCATTTTTCCACAGATGGGTGCAACGCCAAAGCTGCAAACGTCGCTTTCGTCAATTCAAACAATTCTACTAACACTTTTCTTACTTCAAAATATCAACCCAACTCATCCTATCTACGCCACAGTTTGTGATTGCAATAACGTTAAAATCCGAGGAATTTTGGATCTGGAATCCCCATATTACTGCAACAATGACGCAATGGAAAAACAGCACTCAACAAGAATACCGACATCTTACACCTTAATCACCAACCAAAAGCCTGCAGCAACCTGGAAAGGATGGACATGCCGCCAGTGGACAAAGACAAAGAAAATAACGGGATCTTTCTGGATTGGATCTTTTGACACCATATACTCCCAAGAAACAAAACTGATTACACCACTAGAATGTTGGCGAATGGTGAATGATAAAAAGTGTGGCGAAAATAACATGCAGACAGGACCAACCAGCATCAGCTTCACCGCAACACCCACAGGTGAAGGAAAATGGTATGCCATAAAAGAATACCATACCCTCAACTGCATCGCGGAACAAATAACACTTCGCCAAGAAAGACCTGACCAACCCATCGAGAGCCCTTTTGGACTACTTAATACAACTCAACAGGAAGGACAATACTTCATCAATCAAAACGTCATCGTATGGGGTGAAAGGACGACGAACCACTCCTACTCTCAAACACTATTAAAAGGAAAAGGTTACCTGGAGATCCCTCGTACACCGGAAATCAACAACTCCAGTCGTCTATACGATGATGTTCGACAAATAGAAATTTCTTTCTTAAACAAACCTGATAGAGACGTAGCGGCAACCGGATTTAAAGTAACAGGGATACCTCTGACGTACCTCACATTTCCTGCAGAAACAACAAAGATATTGTATGAAACATTCAAAGATACAATCAACATTTGCCTCAAGAATACCAACCTCATTACGTCAGTTTGCGAAGAATACAGAGATCTATATAAATCTAGACCACAACGTTCTCTTCTTCAAGAAGTGCAGTTCTTGTTTAATACTCCCATCAAGGACGAGCAACTTGGAATTCGACTCTACAGCATATCCTATGCCTGGGGGACTATTCGATTGGTACACAAGAAAGCAAAAATTATCTACGAAGAAGGAAAAATATTACAACAGAATGCAACACTCTACATCTCTTACCAACCTGGAAACAGCAACTCACTAACCACATACCCACAATTAGCAGCAGACGAGGTATTACCATCAGGAACGGAATTCGAGTATATCGTTGATCACACAATAAGAATACAAAATTCCAACATCTGTATTACGGAAACAACAAATAATCATGTATTCGCAGCCACTTGTTCGGAAGACTCGACCAAATGGATACTTGAAAAAGACAACTTCTATATAATTTCACAAGAGTCAGAAATGTGTCTAACCTTAGTGAGTGATGAGATTCTGAAACTAGAACAATGTTCTATGGAAGAGGAATCGTTAAGGAACCAGCAGTGGTATTTCCAGACAATAAACACCAATCCAGAAATTGTGGAAAACTTCCCAGACATCACACTTCAAGAGATTCGAGAAGTAAAAATGGAGCAAAGAAAAACAATAACGACTACAATAAACTCACCCATTTTTGGTGGAATTCTAAAAACGAATCACGGCACCGGAAACATCATCTGGGATATGATTGCATGGGGATTACTGAAGAATGGACCACACCCGAATGAAAAATGTGTAACGCACCATGGACTGGATAAACCACTCACTCTGGAAGATTGTGACACAGATTGGACGAAATGCCAAGAAGAGTTAAAAGAATACATCACGAGTAACGATCCTTTGGTGAAAACACAAGTATCTGTAGGAAACTGTAGCAGAGCAAACGAGAAAGGCCAAGCGTTCGAATATACATCCGATTTCACCATAAGACCATTCAACACTAACAACTGCATCAAAGCAAACACAACTATGCTTGTTCTCCAAAAGTGTGCCAACACAAGCTCGATTTGGGGAACTTTCGAACATACAGGACAGCTCATGGCAACAGATAGAACTGGACTACATTCACCAGCGTCAGACAGAAAGTGTCTTACATTAAAAGTAGGACGTCTGAGTCTTGGACATTGTCGTGGAGCAACTAGCATCAAACAGCAGTTTAGTTTCGAATATTGGAATCCACACCAAGTAAGGACACTCTCAGCAGCAGCTATTATGGCGTTGAGTGCTCAACAACCGTTGGATGGAAAGCAACTGCCATCCATTCCACCACTACTAAAACGAGAAGAGAAATTGAACAACGAAACGAGGTCCACTACAGCATTAACAACTTCAAGTACAACAACAACAGAAAAAACTACTACAAAATTAACTTCGACAACTATAAAAACGACGTTGTCAACAACTACTAAACCGACCACTACATCTACAAAGCCCACTTCTACAACCACAAAATCGCCAACTACAAAGCCAACAATTCCAACAACAAAATCTACAACAACTACAAAGCAAACAACAACTAGACCAACGACTACGACGACTAGAGCAACAACAACAACTAGACCAACGACGACAACAACCAGAGCCACAACTACGACCACAAAAGCAACAACGACAACGAGACCTACATCAACAACAACATCGAAGCCTATAATAACTCCTAAAGTTGAAACCCCAAAAACTACAACGACCTCGACGACTACAACAATTCAAACAACAACGACAGCCGCAACAACAATTCAATCAACAAATAAAACAAGTGAAGAAATAATTCAAATAAATCATAATCCTACGGAAGAAATAGGCTTCGAAATCATTGAGGACAATGATCATCCAATTCAACAAGAAAAACCAGAAGCAGCATCCCTAACGCTAGAAAAAGTGGCGGAAGAGCCAACACAAGAAATATCCCAAACAAAAGAGAAAATACCAGAAAATGAAGAGAATGGCTTACCTAAAAACATAAATGAATTCGAAGAGAAAGTCACATTTCAAATCAATAAGCTACACGAGCAGTATAAAATAAGGATTGAAACGGAACACGAAAACAAGCTCGCAAAAGAAATTCGAGATGTATATTGCCAACTTTCTACAATAAAGAGAAATCAAGCAGTAATTTTGGCTCAAGGTAACGGGATTCTTGCCGCGTCAACTATTGGACTACCAATCTGCAAGGTTTTGGGCAGACATTGTCACTACAACAATGTGAGGCAAAACGAATTTTTGTCTCTGCGAAAGAATCCAAATGTGGATTTCAACCATTTTTTACCTATGAAGATAGAAATTGTACAATTGGAGTGGACGGCTGGTCGATCCACCCATACTCCGATTGTTTCTGGAAATCTCATCTGGTAAACTTGAACGGATTTCCACATGCTTGGGAACATAACTCAACAGACGGGGATTGGATAAAACAAAAGTCAAATATCCACATGCCAAATCTCGATTTAATTACAGAATTTGAAGAACTTCACTTAAATGACTTTGACTTCGGACTAAAAAGTCATCCGGCGCATGAAAAAATGGAAATGGAACAATTAAACATCCTAAACGACATCGTTGGCAGGATGCAGGAATCTGAAACAAATTTAGTGTCCAACATTGTGATGTCAGAAAAACAAGACAACCAGATAGGAACCATGTTCTCATGGTTCGACACTCTGAAAATCCTAAGCCTATCAGTTATTGGATTCATCGCATTCCTAATATGCCTACGCATATTTTTGATTTGCAATCCATTTGCGAAGATTAAAGAAAAATTCCAACAAACACGAAAATTACGGAGATACGGGATAAATATGGAGGAAGCTCACGAATTAACATCGATGATTGCCAATTCCAACACGCAAGCGACGGATGAAATCATAGAACAACCATTTATTAGAATGATGGCACCAACACCACTTACCTCTGACAGAATCGCCCAATCCCACCTAACGCAACCAAGTGCACCAAGACAACGCTTATACCCAACAGTAGAAGAAAATTGGGAACCAGAAACAACGCGGAAATGTACTGGAAAACACACAACATGCACTTACGTTGTCGGATACGGAATGGTCTGGGAAGACCTTTGCAGATGTTCAACGATCCTGAAACAAAAACCAACTGAAAAAAAAAAAAAAAAAAAAAAAATTTAAATAAAATAAAATAAAAAAAAATGTCAACCTGAACATTTGACATTTTCGAACTAACAAAAAAGGAACTAACAATGTCATTTTAACTAGAACAGGTGAAAGGAATAATAACAAACTAACCATACCAACAGAACTCAAGCATCAGTTCTTGAAATACCACTTACGAAGATGGAAAGTTTCAACATTGTGATCAACGGAGTAGAGATAAATATAACGGTGAAACGAAAAATTGCAAGTGTGGAAAGTGCAAGTAATGGAGAAAGTGCATGTGACACAGCGGTGGAACAAGAAACTAAAACGAGACGAAAAGAAAACACCATTGCAAATGCCGTAACATTTCAACTCAACACTGGCGACGACAAAACGGAAAAAATTTGTGAACGTGACGAATTTAGTGAGCCTGAGGACATCAGCGAACGGGAGGGAGAAAGCGAATCCGATAAAGAGAGCGACACAAGTGAGAGATACGAATTAGCCATTGTGAGTGATAGTGAAAATAAAACCGATAGTGAGACGGAGAGAGAGAGAAATTTCGGGGACTACGGTTTTTGCCCACACACTTCTAACAGAACAGCTATACAGGAGAAAAAAACAACGGAAAACGCGACGAAATGCAACAACTGTAAAATGAAGACAATTCCTACGTTATCGGCAGCACGAGCTGACGCTGTGCGAAGAAGAGCACAGGCTATCACCAGACTGAGCAACGGTGAAAACTTTCTAGACATGGTATACGCTCCAAGGGAAGAAATCAGAAACTTTATATTAAAGAAACTGGGACCGGCAGCTTGGGATTATCACCCAAAGGCAGAATTTCTGAATAAGAAATTCAATGAAAGAACGCTGCTCCATAGAAGTGTAAAATTGGAGAAACTGGATATAACAGATTTACTGTTATCTTATGGAGCCGACCCCGATATTGAAGAAAATGGACGCACCATCGCACACATAGCAGCAGCGCAAAACAACAAGTTGTTGGTGAGGATTCTTCGATACCATAAATGTACGTTCGCCGCATACAACTGCTTAGGCGAAACACCGTTAATGGTAGCCATCGCCTACGGACACGAAGACCTGGCCCACTATTTATGGTGTAGCAGTAATGTAGCGCAGAAAGCTAAAGACAACAGCACTGTCCTACATTATGCAGCCAGATATGGAAACAACGAAATCGTCAAGTTAGCGTGTCAAAGGAAAGACATTAATGTTAATGAAAAGACTATACCAGGCAACCACACGGCATTACATATGGCAACAATATTTCGCCAGATGACTGCCATGGATATCTTAGTTCGCCACAACGCCAAAATGGGAATAAGAGATTTGGACGGGAGAACACCACGAGATTATGCCACCGATCCGAGTCGTAAAAGGATTTTTGAAGACGGAGAGGAACGAAGAAGTGGAAAACGAAGATGGTCAGATAGCGAAGAAGACTAAACCACGATTGAAAATAAAAGTCCAAATTTTATATATTTTTTTTTCCCATAACAACGATTAACTAAAACCATTAACTACAATAATTAACTAAAAAATCGTTTTTATCTCTCAAAAGTTTCAAGGAAATCAGAAGGAGTTCAACGAAAAATTCCTTGTCCTCATCTCTAAAGCGAGTGAAGTAATTGAAGGGCAGTGAAAACATAAGCGTTTCCACTACCTCAAGAACGTCGTCAAAATTCCCACGATGACGCAACAGAAATTCAAGAGCAGATGGATCCATTTTACGGAAATTCACACTAACAAGAGCGAAGAATAGAGCACAAACGGACACTGGACAAGGCAGGCACGAAAACGAGAGTGCAAGAGGAAGAAAAACAAAGAACTCGAAAATTATCGTAGTAATGAATGTAGACAATAATTTCCTAACTAACACTCTGTATAGCCAACGCTATGAATAAGGTAAAGGACATCTATCTTATATCTCGTTGTCCTCTATCCATATACGTAATTGAGACAGCAAAAGAGACTGGGAATAGGGGTAGAAATAGGTCAACTGGTGACGGAAAAAAAAAAAAAAAATTTTAAAAACAAGTTTCATCCAGCTACTGCCGTATAACATATTGAAGAAAGAAACAGACGACACATGAAAAATTGGAGGATCAATTTCTGCTTACCAAAGGGGGGGAGGAATGTAACGGGCAGCAGCAACCCCACCTAGCAACAGTGCCCCACCCAACCAGGAAGGTTATTACAAATGTCACCTTCCTTCAGGCTAGCTGCTAAGCGAAAGTTATAATAAACCACTCCAAACTCAACCTTCAATTATTCATATAAAAAGACCCAATTGTTGTAACATAATGGCAGTGTATTTCTGAGACCAATACAGAACTTGAACTCATTACAATACTGTATACAGATTGAATACACTATGTGTATATGAATGCACTATACTGTATACAGATTCAATACACTATGTGTATATGAATGCACTATACCGTATACAGATCGAATACACTATGTGTATATGAATGCAATATACTGTATACAGATTCAATACACTATGTGTATATAAATGCACTATACTGTATACAGATTCAATACACTATATGTATATGAATGCACTATACTGTATACAGATTCAATACACTATGTGTATATGAATGCCCTATACCGTATACAGATCGAATACACTATGTGTATATGAATGCACTATACTGTATATAGATTGAATACATTATGTGTATATGAATGCCCTATACCGTATACAGATCGAATACACTATGTGTATATGAATGCACTGTACTGTATGCAGATTGAATACACTATGTGTATATGAATGCACTATACTGTATACAGATTCAATACACTATGTGTATATGAATGCACTATGCCGTATACAGATCGAATACACTATGTGTATATGAATGCACTATACTGTATACAGATTGAATACAATATGTGTATATGAAAGCACTATACTTTATACAGATTCAATACACTATGTGTATATGAATGCACTATACTGTATACAGATTCAATACACTATGTGTATATGAATGCACTATACCGTATACAGATCGAATACACTATGTGTATATGAATGCACTATACTGTATACAGATTGAATACAATATGTGTATATGAATGCACTATACTTTATACAGATTCAATACACTATGTGTATATGAATGCACTATACTGTATACAGATTCAATACACTATGTGTATATGAATGCACTATACTGTATACAGATTCAATACACTATGTGTATATGAATGCACTATACTGTATACAGATTCAATACACTATGTGTATATGAATGCACTATACCGTATACAGATCGAATACACTATGTGTATATGAATGCACTATACTGTATACAGATTCAATACACTATGTGTATATGAATGCACTATACCGTATACAGATCGAAAACACTATGTGTATATGAATGCACTATACTGTATACAGATTCAATACACTATGTGTATTTGAATGCACTATACTGTATACAGATTCAATACACTATGTGTATATGAATGCACTATACTGTATACAGATTCAATACACTATGTGTATATGAATGCACTATACTGTATACAGATTCAATACACTATGTGTATATGAATGCACTATACTGTATACAGATTCAATACACTATGTGTATATGAATGCACTATACTGTATACAGATTCAATACACTATGTGTATATGAATGCACTATACTGTATACAGATTCAATACACTATGTGTATATGAATGCACTATACTGTATACAGATCGAATACACTATGTGTATATGAATGCACTATACTGTATACAGATTCAATACACTATGTGTATATGAATGCCCTATACCGTATACAGATCGAATACACTATGTGTATATGAATGCACTATACTGTATACAGATTCAATACACTATGTGTATATGAATGCACCATACCGTATACAGATTGAATACAGTATGTGTATATGAATGCACTATACTGTATACAGATTCAATACACTATGTGTATATGAATGCACTATACTGTATACAGATTCAATACACTATGTGTATATGAATGCCGTATACCGTATACAGATTCAATATACTATGTGTATATGAATGCACTATACTGTATACAGATTGAATACACTATCTGTATATGAATGCACTATACTGTATACATGTAGAAGTATAGATATTGGTTTTGAACCTTTTTGCATGAAGATATATAGATATAGCCTGTACACATATAAAACTCATGGTATGATACTGTATACAGATTGAATACACTATGTGTATATGAATGCACTATACTGTATACAGATCGAATACACTATTAGTATATGAATGCACTATACCGTATACAGATTGAATACACTATGTGTATATGAATGCACTATACTGTATACAGATTGAATACACTATGTGTATATGAATGCACTATACTGTATACAGATTGAATACACTTTCTGTATATGAATGCACTATACTGTATACATGTAGAAGTATAGATATTGGTTTTGAACCTTTTTGCATGAAGATATATAGATATAGCCTGTACACATATAAAACTCATGGTATGATACTGTATACAGATTGAATACACTATGTGTATATGAATGCACTATACTGTATACAGATTGAATACACTATCTGTATATGAATGCACTATACCGTATACAGATCGAATGCACTATGTGTATATGAATGCACTATACTGTATACAGATTGAATACACTATGTGTATATGAATGCACTATACTGTATACAGATTGAATACACTATGTGTATATGAATGCACTATACTGTATACAGATTCAATACACTATGTGTATATGAATGCACTATACTGTATGCAGATTGAATACACTATCTGTATATGAATGCACTATACTGTATACAGTTTCAATACACTATGTGTATATGAATGCACTATACTGTATACAGATTCAATGCACTATGTGTATATGAATGCACTATACTGTATACAGATTCAATACACTATGTGTATATGAATGCACTATACTGTATACAGATTCAATACACTATGTGTATATGAATGCACTATACTGTATACAGATCGAATACACTATGTGTATATGAATGCACTATACTGTATACAGATTCAATACACTATGTGTATATGAATGCACTATACCGTATACAGATTGAATACACTATGTGTATATGAATGCACTATACTTTATACAGATTCAATACACTATGTGTATATGAATGCACTATACTGTATACAGATTCAATACACTATGTGTATATGAATGCACTATACTGTATACAGATTCAATACACTATGTGTATATGAATGCACTATACTGTATACAGATTCAATACACTATGTGTATATGAATGCCCTATACCGTATACAGATTCAATACACTATGTGTATATGAATGCACTATACTGTATACAGATTGAATACACTATCTGTATATGAATGCACTATACTGTATACATGTAGAAGTATAGATATTGGTTTTGAACCTTTTTGCATGAAGATATATAGATATAGCCTGTACACATATAAAACTCATGGTATGATACTGTATAC
Organism: Daphnia sinensis; assembly: GCA_013167095.2. Classification (NCBI taxonomy): domain Eukaryota; kingdom Metazoa; phylum Arthropoda; class Branchiopoda; order Diplostraca; family Daphniidae; genus Daphnia; species Daphnia sinensis. The sequence continues at coordinate 29,506 of WJBH02000012.1, forward strand.
AGATCGAATACACTATTAGTATATGAATGCACTATACCGTATACAGATCGAATACACTATGTGTATATGAATGCACTATACTGTATACAGATTCAATACACTATGTGTATATGAATGCAGTATACTGTATACAGATTCAATACACTATGTGTATATGAATGCACTATACTGTATACATGTAGAAGTATATATATTGGTTTTGAACATTTTTGCATGAAGATATATAGATATAGCCTGTACTTATATAAAACTCATGGTATGATACTGTATACAGATTGAATACACTATACTGTATACAGAATCAATACACTATGTGTATATGAATGCACTATACCGCATACAGATCGAATACACTATGTGTATATGAATGCACTATACTGTATACAGATTCAATACACTATGTGTATATGAATGCACTATACCGTATACAGATCGAAATCACTATGTGTATATGAATGCACTATACTGTATACAGATTCAATACACTATGTGTATTTGAATGCACTATACTGTATACAGATTCAATACACTATGTGTATATGAATGCACTATACTGTATACAGATTGAATACACTATCTGTATATGAATGCACTATACTGTATACAGATGGAATACACTATGTGTATATGAATGCACTATACTGTATACAGATTCAATACACTATGTGTATATGAATGCACTATACTGTATACAGATTCAATACACTATGTGTATATGAATGCACTATACTGTATACAGATTCAATACACTATGTGTATATGAATGCACTATACTGTATACAAATTCAATACACTATGTGTATATGAATGCACTATACCGTATACAGATCGAATGCACTATGTGTATATGAATGCACTATACTGTATACAGATTCAATACACTATGTGTATATGAATGCACTATACTGTATACAGATTCAATACACTATGTGTATATGAATGCACTATACTGTACACATGTAGAAGTATAGATATTGGTTTCGAACCTGTTTGCATGAAGATATATAGATATAGCCTGTACACATATAAAACTCATGGTATGATACTGTATACAGATTGAATACACTATGTGTATATGAATGCACTATACTGTATACAGATTGAATACACTATGTGTATATGAATGCACTATACCGTATACAAATCGAATACACTATGTGTATATGAATGCACTATACTGTATACAGATTCAATACACTATGTGTATATGAATGCACTATACTGTATACAGATCGAATACACTATGTGTATATGAATGCACTATACTGTATACAGATTCAATACACTATGTGTATATGAATGCACTATACTGTACACATGTAGAAGTATAGATATTGGTTTCGAACCTGTTTGCATGAAGATATATAGATATAGCCTGTACACATATAAAACTCATGGTATGATACTGTATACAGATTGAATACACTATGTGTATATGAATGCACTATACTGTATACAGATTGAATACGCAATGTGTATATGAATGCACTATACCGTATACAAATCGAATACACTATGTGTATATGAATGCACTATACTGTATATAGATCAAATACACTATGTGTATAGGAATGCACTATACTGTATACATATCGAATACACTATGTGTATATGAATGCACTATACTGTATACAGATTCAATACACTATGTGTATATGAATGCACTATACTGTATACAGATTCAATACACTATGTGTATATGAATGCACTATACTGTATACAGATCGAATACACTATGTGTATATGAATGCACTATACTGTATACAGATTCAATACACTATGTGTATATGAATGCCCTATACCGTATACAGATCGAATACACTATGTGTATATGAATGCACTATACTGTATACAGATGCAATACACTATGTGCATATGAATGCACTATACTGTATACAGATTCAATACACTATGTGTATATGAATGCCCTATACCGTATACAGATCGAATACACTATGTGTATATGAATGCACTATACTGTATAGAGATTCAATACACTATGTGTATATGAATTCACTATACTGTATACAGATCGAATACACTATGTGTATATGAATGCACTATACTGTATACAGATCCAATACACTATGTGTATATGAATGCACTATACTGTATACAGATTCAATACACTATGTGTATATGAATGCACTATACTGTATACAGATTCAATACACTATGTGTATATGAATGCACTATACCGTATACAGATCGAATACACTATGTGTATATGAATGCACTATACTGTATACAGATTCAATACACTATGTGTATATGAATGCTGTATACTGTATACAGATTCAATACACTATGTGTATATGAATGCACTATACTGTATACAGATTCAATACACTATGTGTATATGAATGCACTATACCGTATACAGATCGAATTCACTATGTGTATATGAATGCACTATACTGTATACAGATCGAATACACTATGTGTATATGAATGCACTATACTGTATACAGATTCAATACACTATGTGTATATGAATGCACTATACTGTATACAGATTCAATACACTATGTGTATATGAATGCACTATACTGTATACAGATTCAATACACTATGTGTATATGAATGCACTATACCGTATACAGATCGAATACACTATGTGTATATGAATGCACTATACTGTATACAGATTCAATACACTATGTGTATATGAATGCACTATACTGTATACAGATTGAATACACTATGTGTATATGAATGCACTATACTCTATACATGTAGAAGTATAGATATTGGTTTTGAACCTTTTTGCATGAAGATATATAGATATAGCCTGTACACATATAAAACTCATGGTATGATACTGTATACAGATTGAATACACTATGTGTATATGAATGCACTGTACTGTATACAGATTGAATACACTATGTGTATATGAATGCACTATACTGTATACAGATTCAATACACTATGTGTATATGAATGCACTATACCGTATACAGATCGAATACACTATGTGTATATGAATGCACTATACTGTATACAGATTCAATACACTATGTGTATATGAATGCACTATACCGTATACAGATTCAATACACTATGTGTATATGAATGCAGTATACTGTATACAGATTCAATACACTATGTGTATATGAATGCACTATACTGTATACAGATTGAATACACTATGTGTATATGAATGCACTATACTCTATACATGTAGAAGTATAGATATTGGTTTTGAACCTTTTTGCATGAAGATATATAGATATAGCCTGTACACATATAAAACTCATGGTATGATACTGTATACAGATTGAATACACTATGTGTATATGAATGCACTGTACTGTATACAGATTGAATACACTATGTGTGTATGAATGCACTATACTGTATACAGATTCAATACACCATGTTTATATGAATGCACTATACCGTATACAGATCGAATACACTATGTGTTTATGAATGCACTATACTGTATACAGATTGAATACAATATGTGTATATGAAAGCACTATACTTTATACAGATTCAATACACTATGTGTATATGAATGCACTATACTGTATACAGATTCAATACACTATGTGTATATGAATGCACTATACCGTATACAGATCGAATACACTATGTGTATATGAATGCACTATACTGTATACAGATTGAATACCATATGTGTATATGAAAGCACTATACTTTATACAGATTCAATACACTATGTGTATATGAATGCACTATACTGTACACATGTAGAAGTATAGATATTGGTTTCGAACCTGTTTGCATGAAGATATATAGATATAGCCTGTACACATATAAAACTCATGGTATGATACTGTATACAGATTGAATACACTATGTGTATATGAATGCACTATACTGTATACAGATTGAATACACAATGTGTATATGAATGCACTATACCGTATACAAATCGAATACACTATGTGTATATGAATGCACTATACTGTATACAGATCAAATACACTATGTGTATAGGAATGCACTATACTGTATACATATCGAATACACTATGTGTATATGAATGCACTATACTGTATACAGATTCAATACACTATGTGTATATGAATGCACTATACTGTATACAGATTGAATACACTATGTGTATATGAATGCACTATACTCTATACATGTAGAAGTATAGATGTTGGTTTTGAACCTTTTTGCATGAAGATATATAGATATAGCCTGTACACATATAAAACTCATGGTATGATACTGTATACAGATTGAATACACTATGTGTATATGAATGCACTGTACTGTATACAGATTGAATACACTATGTGTGTATGAATGCACTAAACTGTATACAGATTCAATACACTATGTGTATATGAATGCACTATACCGTATACAGATCGAATACACTATGTGTATATGAATGCACTATACTGTATACAGATTCAATACACTATGTGTATATGAATGCACTATACTTTATACAGATTCAATACACTATGTGTATATGAATGCACTATACTGTACACATGTAGAAGTATAGATATTGGTTTCGAACCTGTTTGCATGAAGATATATAGATATAGCCTGTACACATATAAAACTCATGGTATGATACTGTATACAGATTGAATACACTATGTGTATATGAATGCACTATACTGTATACAGATTGAATACACAATGTGTATATGAATGCACTATACCGTATACAAATCGAATACACTATGTGTATATGAATGCACTATACTGTATACAGATCAAATACACTATGTGTATAGGAATGCACTATACTGTATACATATCGAATACACTATGTGTATATGAATGCACTATACTGTATACAGATTCAATACACTATGTGTATATGAATGCACTATGCTGTATACAGATTGAATACACTATGTGTATATGAATGCACTATACTCTATACATGTAGAAGTATAGATATTGGTTTTGAACCTTTTTGCATGAAGATATATAGATATAGCCTGTACACATATAAAACTCATGGTATGATACTGTATACAGATTGAATACACTATGTGTATATGAATGCACTGTACTGTATACAGATTGAATACACTATGTGTGTATGAATGCACTATACTGTATACAGATTCAATACACTATGTGTATATGAATGCACTATACCGTATACAGATCGAATACACTATGTGTATATGAATGCACTATACTGTATACAGATTCAATACACTATGTGTATATGAATGCACTATACCGTATACAGATTCAACACACTATGTGTATATGAATGCAGTATACTGTATACAGATTCAATACACTATGTGTATATGAATGCACTATACTGTATACAGATTGAATACACTATGTGTATATGAATGCACTATACTCTATACATGTAGAAGTATAGATATTGGTTTTGAACCTTTTTGCATGAAGATATATAGATATAGCCTGTACACATATAAAACTCATGGTATGATACTGTATACAGATTGAATACACTATGTGTATATGAATGCACTGTACTGTATACAGATTGAATACACTATGTGTGTATGAATGCACTATACTGTATACAGATTCAATACACCATGTGTAAATGAATGCACTATACCGTATACAGATCGAATACACTATGTGTATATGAATGCACTATACTGTATACAGATTGAATACAATATGTGTATATGAAAGCACTATACTTTATTCAGATTCAATACACTATGTGTATATGAATGCACTATACTGTATACAGATTCAATACACTATGTGTATATGAATGCACTATACCGTATACAGATCGAATACACTATGTGTATATGAATGCACTATACTGTATACAGATTGAATACAATATGTGTATCTGAAAGCACTATACTTTATACAGATTCAATACACTATGTGTATATGAATGCACTATACTGTATTCAGATTCAATACACTATGTGTATGTGAATGCACTATACTGTATACAGATTCAATACACTATGTGTATATGAATGCACTATACTGTATACAGATTCAATACACTATGTGTATATGAATGCACTATACCGTATACAGATCGAATACACTATGTGTATATGAATGCACTATACTGTATACAGATTCAATACACTATGTGTATATGAATGCACTATACCGTATACAGATCGAAAACACTATGTGTATATGAATGCACTATACTGTATACAGATTCAATACACTATGTGTATATGAATGCACTATACTGTATACAGATTCAATACACTATGTGTATATGAATGCACTATACTGTATACAGATTCAATACACTATGTGTATATGAATGCACTATACTGTATACAGATTCAATACACTATGTGTATATGAATGCACTATACTGTATACAGATTGAATACACTATCTGTATATGAATGCACTATACTGTATACATGTAGAAGTATAGATATTGGTTTTGAACCTGTTTGCATGAAGATATATAGATATAGCCTGTACACATATAAAACTCATGGTATGATACTGTATACAGATTGAATACACTATGTGTATATGAATGCACTATACTTTATACAGATTCAATACACTATGTGTATATGAATGCACTATACTGTATACAGATTCAATACACTATGTGTATATGAATGCACTATACTGTATACAGATTCAATACACTATGTGTATATGAATGCACTATACCGTATACAGATCGAATACACTATGTGTATATGAATGCACTATACTGTATACAGATTCAATACACTATGTGTATATGAATGCACTATACTGTATACAGATTCAATACACTATGTGTATATGAATGCACCATACTGTATACAGATTGAATACACTATGTGTATATGAATTCACTATACTATATACAGATTGAATGCACTATGTGTATATGAATGCACTATACTGTATACAGATTCAATACACTATGTGTATATGAATGCACTATACCGTATACAGATCGAATACACTATGTGTATATGAATGCACTATACTGTATACAGATCAAATACACTATGTGTATATGAATGCACTATACCGTATACAGATCGAATACACTATGTGTATATGAATGCACTATACTGTATACAGATTCAATACACTATGTGTATATGAATGCACTATACTGTACACAGATCGAATACACTATGTGTATATGAATGCAATATACTGTATACAGATTCAATACACTATGTGTATATGAATGCCCTATACCGTATACAGATCGAATACACTATGTGTATATGAATGCACTATACTGTATACAGATTCAATAGACTATGTGTATATGAATGCACTATACCGTATACAGATCGAAAACACTATGTGTATATGAATTCACTATACTGTATACAAATTCAATACACTATGTGTATATGAATGCACTATACTGTATACAGATTCAATACACTATGTGTATATGAATGCACTATACTGTATACAGATCAAATACACTATGTGTATATGAATGCACTATACTGTATACAGATTCAATACACTATGTGTATATGAATGCCCTATACCGTATACAGATCGAATCCACTATGTGTATATGAATGCACTATACCGTATACACATCGAATACACTATGTGTATATGAATGCACTATACTGTATACAGATCAAATACACTATGTGTATATGAATGCACTATACTGTATACAGATTCAATACACTATGTGTATAAGAATGCACTATACCGTATCGAATACACTATGTGTATATGAATGCACTATACTGTATACAGATTCAATACACTATGTGTATATGAATGCAGTATACTGTATACAGATTCAATACACTATGTGTATATGAATGCACTATACTGTATACAGATTGAATACACTATGTGTATATGAATGCACTATACTCTATACATGTAGAAGTATAGATATTGGTTTTGAACCTTTTTGCATGAAGATATATAGATATAGCCTGTACACATATAAAACTCATGGTATGATACTGTATACAGATTGAATACACTATGTGTATATGAATGCAGTATACTGTCTACAGATTCAATACACTATGTGTATATGAATGCACTATACCGTATACAGATCGAATACACTATGTGTATATGAATGCACTATACCGTATACAGATCGAATACACTATGTGTATATGAATGCACTATACTGTATACAGATTCAATACACTATGTGTATATGAATGCACTATACTGTATACAGATTCAATACACTATGTGTATATGAATGAACTATACCGTATACAGATCGAATACACTATGTGTATATGAATGCACTATACCGTATACAGATCGAATACACTATGTGTATATGAATGCACTATACTGTATACAAATTGAATACACTATGTGTATATGAATGCACTATACTGTATACAGATCGAATACACAATGTGTATATGAATGCACTATACCGTATACAGATCGAATACACTATGTGTATATGAATGCACTATACCGTATACAGATCGAATACACTATGTGTATATGAATGCACTATACTGTATACAGATTGAATACAATATGTGTATATGAATGCACTATACTTTATACAGATTCAATACACTATGTGTATATGAATGCACTATACTGTATACAGATTCAATACACTATGTGTATATGAATGCACTATACTTTATACAGATTCAATACACTATGTGTATATGAATGCACTATACCGTATACAGATCGAAAACACTATGTGTATATGAATGCACTATACCGTATACAGATCGAATACACTATGTGTATATGAATGCACAATACTGTATACAGATTGAATACACTATGTGTATATGAATGCACTATACCGTATACAGATCGAAAACACTATGTGTATATGAATGCACTATACTGTATACAAAATCAATACACTATGTGTATATGAATGCACTATACTGTATACAGATTCAATACACTATGTGTATATGAATGCAGTATACTGTATACAGATTCAATACACTATGTGTATATGAATGCACTATACTGTATACAGATTCAATACACTATGTGTATATGAATGCACTATACCGTATACAGATTCAATACACTATGTGTATATGAATGCACTATACCGTATACAGATCGAATACACTATGTGTATATGAATGCACTATACTGTATACAGATCAAATACACTATGTGTATATGAATGCACTAAACTGTATACAGATTCAATACACTATGTGTATATGAATGCACTATACCGTATACAGATTCAATACACTATGTGTATATGAATGCACCATACTGTATACAGATTGAATACACTATGTGTATATGAATGCACTATACTATATACAGATTGAATACACTATGTGTATATGAATGCACTATACTGTATACAGATTCAATACACTATGTGTATATGAATGCACTATACTGTATACAGATTCAATACACTATGTGTATATGAATGCACTATACCGTATACAGATCGAATACACTATGTGTATATGAATGCACTATACTGTATGCAGATCAAATACACTATGTGTATATGAATGCACTATACTGTATACAGATTCAATACACTATGTGTATATGAATGCACTATACCGTATACAGATCGAATACACTATGTGTATATGAATGCACTATACCGTATACAGATCGAAAACACTATGTGTATATGAATGCACTATACTGTATACAAAATCAATACACTATGTGTATATGAATGCACTATACTGTATACAGATTCAATACACTATGTGTATATGAATGCAGTATACTGTATACAGATTCAATACACTATGTGTATATGAATGCACTATACTGTATACAGATTCAATACACTATGTGTATATGAATGCACTATACCGTATACAGATTCAATACACTATGTGTATATGAATGCACTATACCGTATACAGATCGAATACACTATGTGTATATGAATGCACTATACTGTATACAGATCAAATACACTATGTGTATATGAATGCACTAAACTGTATACAGATTCAATACACTATGTGTATATGAATGCACTATACCGTATACAGATTCAATACACTATGTGTATATGAATGCACCATACTGTATACAGATTGAATACACTATGTGTATATGAATGCACTATACTATATACAGATTGAATACACTATGTGTATATGAATGCACTATACTGTATACAGATTCAATACACTATGTGTATATGAATGCACTATACTGTATACAGATTCAATACACTATGTGTATATGAATGCACTATACCGTATACAGATCGAATACACTATGTGTATATGAATGCACTATACTGTATGCAGATCAAATACACTATGTGTATATGAATGCACTATACTGTATACAGATTCAATACACTATGTGTATATGAATGCACTATACCGTATACAGATCGAATACACTATGTGTATATGAATGCACTATACTTTATACAGATCAAATACACTATGTGTATATGAATGCACTATACTGTATACAGATTCAATACACTATGTGTATATGAATGCACTATACTGTATACAGATTCAATACACTATGTGTATATGAATGCACTATACTGTACACAGATCGAATACACTATGTGTATATGAATGCAATATACTCTATACAGATTCAATACACTATGTGTATATGAATGCCCTATACCGTATACAGATCGAATACACTATGTGTATATGAATGCACTATACTGTATACAGATTCAATAGACTATGTGTATATGAATGCACTATACCGTATACAGATCGAATACACTATGTGTATATGAATGCACTATACTGTATACAGATTCAATACACTATGTGTATATGAATGCACTATACCGTATACAGATCGAATACACTATGTGTATATGAATACACTATACTGTATACAGATTCAATACACTATGTGTATATGAATGCCCTATACCGTATACAGATCGAATACACTATGTGTATATGAATGCACTATACTGTATACAGATGCAATACACTATGTGCATATGAATGCACTATACTGTATACAGATTCAATACACTATGTGTATATGAATGCACTATACTGTATACAGATTGAATACAATATGTGTATATGAATGCACTATACTGTATACAGATTCAATACACTATGTGTATATGAATGCACTATACTGTATACAGATTCAATACACTATGTGTATATGAATGCACTATACCGTATACAGATCGAATACACTATGTGTATATGAATGCACTATACTGTATACAGATTGAATACACTATGTGTATATGAATGCACTATACTCTATACATGTAGAAGTATAGATATTGGTTTTGAACCTTTTTGCATGAAGATATATAGATATAGCCTGTACACATATAAAACTCATGGTATGATACTGTATACAGATTGAATACACTATGTGTATATGAATGCACTATACTGTATACAGATTCAATACACTATGTGTATATGAATGCACTATACTGTATACAGATCGAATACACTATGTGTATATGAATGCACTATGTTGTATACAGATTCAATACACTATGTGTATATGAATGCACTATACCGTATACAGATCGAATACACTATGTGTATATGAATGCACTATACTGTATACAGATTCAATACACTATGTGTATATGAATGCACTATACCGTATACAGATCGAAAACACTATGTGTATATGAATGCACTATACTGTATACAGATTGAATACACTATCTGTATATAAATGCACTATACTGTATACATGTAGAAGTATAGATATTGGTTTTGAACCTGTTTGCATGAAGATATATAGATATAGCCTGTACACATATAAAACTCATGGTATGATACTGTATACAGATTGAATACACTATGTGTATATGAATGCACTATACTGTATACAGATCGAATACACTATGTGTATATGACTGCCCTATACCGTATACAGATCGAATACACTATGTGTATATGAATGCACTATACTGTATACAGATTCAATAGACTATGTGTATATGAATGCACTATACCGTATACAGATCGAAAACACTATGTGTATATGAATGCACTATACTGTATACAAATTCAATACACTATGTTTATATGAATGCACTATACTGTATACAGATCGAATACACTATGTGTATATGACTGCCCTATACCGTATACAGATCGAATACACTATGTGTATATGAATGCACTATACTGTATACAGATTCAATACACTATGTGTATATGAATGCACTATACTGTATACAGATTCAATACACTATGTGTATATGAATGCACTATACTGTATACAGAGTCAATAAACTATGTGTATATGAATGCACTATACTGTATACAGATTCAATACACTATGTGTATATGAATGCACTATACCGTATACAGATCGAATACACTATGTGTATATGAATGCACTATACTGTATACAGATCAAATACACTATGTGTATATGAATGCACTATACCGTATACAGATCGAATACACTATGTGTATATGAATGCACTATACTGTATACAGATTCAATACACTATGTTTATATGAATGCACTATACCGTATACAGATCGAATACACTATGTGTATATGAATGCACTATACTGTATACAGATTCAATACACTATGTGTATATGAATGCACTATACTGTATACAGATTCAATACACTATGTGTATATGAATGCACTATACTGTACACAGATCGAATACACTATGTGTATATGAATGCACTATACTGTATACAGATTCAATACACTATGTGTATATGAATGCACTATACTGTATACAGATTCAATACACTATGTGTATATGAATGCACTATACTGTACACAGATCGAATACACTATGTGTATATGAATGCACTATACTGTATACAGATTCAATACACTATGTGTATATGAATGCACTATACTGTATACAGATTCAATACACTATGTGTATATGAATGCACTATACTGTACACAGATCGAATACACTATGTGTATATGAATGCAATATACTGTATACAGATTCAATGCACTATGTGTATATGAATGCCCTATACCGTATACAGATCGAATACACTATGTGTATATGAATGCACTATACTGTATACAGATTCAATAGACTATGTGTATATGAATGCACTATACCGTATACAGATCGAAAACACTATGTGTATATGAATGCACTATACTGTATACAAATTCAATACACTATGTGTATGTAATGAGTTCAAGTTCTGTATTGGTCTCAGAAATACACTGCCTTTATGTTACAACAATAGGGTCTTTTTATATGAATAATTGAAGGTTGAGTTGGGAGTGGTTTATTATAACTTTCGCTTAGCAGTTAGCCTGAAGGAAGGTGACATTTGTAATAACCTTCCTGGTTGGGTGGGGCACTGTTGCTAGGTGGGGTTGCTGCTGCCCGTTACATTCCTCCCCCCCTTTGGTAAGCAGAAATTGGTCCTCCAATTTTCATATGTCGTCTGTTTCTTTCTTCAATATGTTATACGGCAGTAGCTGGATGAAACTTGTTTTTTTTTTTTTTTTTTTTTTTTTTTTCCGTCACCAGTTGACCTATTTCTACCCCTATTCCAGTCTCTTTTGCTGTCTCAATTACGTATATGGATAGAGACAACGAGATATAAGATAGATGTCCTTTACCGTTATTCATAGCCTTTGGCTATACAGAGTGTTAGTTAGGAAATTATTGTCTACATTCATTACTACGATAATTTTCGAGTTCTTTGTTTTTCTTCCTCTTGCACTCTCGTTTTCGTGCCTGCCTTGTCCAGTGTCCGTTTGTGCTCTATTCTTCGCTCTTGTTGGTGTGAATTTCCGTAAAATGGATCCATCTGCTCTTGAATTTCTGTTGCGTCATCGTGGGAATTTTGACGACGTTCTTGAGGTAGTGGAAACGCTTATGTTTTCACTGCCCTTCAATTACTTCACTCGCTTTAGAGATGAGGACAAGGAATTTTTCGTTGAACTCCTTCTGATTTCCCTTCTCACTCATCCATCCGATCTTCCTTCTGGCCATGATTTTGGTTATCGCCGTATTTGGATAGGCGATTTCTATTACGCGTGAGTGAGATGACAACTGGATTACACTTGCATTTCCATTTTTTTAAAAGTTGTTTATCTTTTCTAGCCGCTATCCTGGGTATGCGAAATACCGGGATATTTATCCGCAACACCTTGCGCGTTTTCTTTGGTGGATGGAGTCCGGCGAGGATATCTTCTTTCCAACTCTGCGGTCTGCCGTCTTCATTTCCGAAGTTCTTTATGAGAATGTTAATTTCAGCGCGATGTGAAATAGTACTGGTCGCTTTCCGATGAAGAAGATTAGTGCTGTTTTGTTATGTTAGTTTTTGTAGTTAATTTTTTTTTAGTATGTTTGTAATGTTTTTGGTGTTGCGGGAAATAAAATGTTAAAAAAAAACTTTTGTCTCGTTTGTCTCCTTTCGTCGTCTGGTAGCTTGGAGGCGAACTCCTTATTTGTCACTGGTTGACTTGTAGCTCTTGTTAAGATGTCTTGCTTGGAGACACAACACAAAATTCCTTTTTTGATATGCATAGCCTTGGGTTATGTAGTGTCTTAGTTAGGAATTATCGTTTTTTCGTTTTCGCGATTTTCTGCTCTTTCACTTCTGTTCTTTTGAGTTTGTATAGTTGACCATTTTATTTTTCTCTGCAACTGCTGTTTAACATGGCTTCCGTAGCTCTATCTTCAGTTCATCAAGCTTTATTTTATGTGCGTGACATGTTGTTACGGGAAGGATGGTGTCGTTTTTACTCATCCGAACCGCTTACTGCACAGCATCGTGCGGTGTTTCTGTTTTATCTGTCGGCTGGTGTTTGTGGCGACATTTATCCAATGTGTCATCCTCTACCTTTTTCGAAGGCCGACGAGTGGTCCCATTATAATAAGTATTATTTTCCTTATTTGTTTTGTTTTTGTTTTCTGTTGTTTACTTATCCATTTTTTCCTTTTCAGGAAATACCCCAATTTTGCGCGTTTCCGTCGGGCATATGCTCTTTTGGATTCGCGTATTTTGTTCTTTATTTCTTCTGGCGTTGATGTTTTCTATCCATCCGATGGTGTTGTGGACATTCAGCCCGAACATTTAGCTGTCTCTTCATACCTCCGTCGGTTCTCTCGTCAGTTGCAGTATCGTGTGTCAGCTGAAAATCGGGTGGCTGCGGATCTCGCTGCTGGCCTTGAGGCGGATCCCTGCGATATTGTTCAAGCTTCCTTTGCTGAAAATCCGCGCACCGAAGAATTTTTTGAAGTGGACGATTTTCTTCGTCATCGTATTTGTTTCAATATTTATGTGTTATTTGCTACTAACTAATGTTTTTGTGTTATTCATAGTGCTGTTTGGATTAGTGTGTTATTTGTAGTATTGTGTGGTATTGGGAAAATAAAAACTTTGAAAATAAAAACGAGAAAGTTAATTATTTTAGTTAATGGTTTTTGTTAATTATTGTTGTAGCCAAATGTTGTTATGGAAACAAAATGATTGAAAATATCCAATCATCATCAATCATTTTCAGTCGTATTTTAGTCTTCTTCGCTGTTGGACCATCTTCGTTTTCCACTTCTTCTTTCCTCTCCATCTTCGAATACCCTTTTTCGGCTGGGATCGGTGGCGTAATCTCGTGGTGTTCTCCCGTCCAAATCTCTTATTCCCATTTTGGCGTTGTGGCGAACTAAGATATCCATGGCAGTCATCTGGCGAAATATTGTTGCCATATGTAATGCCGTGTGGTTGCCTGGTATAGTCTTTTCATTAACATTAATGTCTTTCCTTTGACACGCTAACTTGACGATTTCGTTGTTTCCATATCTGGCTGCATAATGTAGGACAGTGCTGTTGTCTTAAGCTTTCTGCGCTACATTACTGCTACACCATAAATAGTGGGCCAGGTCTTCGTGTCCGTAGGCGATGGCTACCATTAACGGTGTTTCGCCTAAGCAGTTGTATGCGGCGAACGTACATTTATGGTATCGAAGAATCCTCACCAACAACTTGTTGTTTTGCGCTGCTGCTATGTGTGCGATGGTGCGTCCATTTTCTTCAATATCGGGGTCGGCTCCATAAGATAACAGTAAATCTGTTATATCCAGTTTCTCCAATTTTACACTTCTATGGAGCAGCGTTCTTTCATTGAATTTCTTATTCAGAAATTCTGCCTTTGGGTCATAATCCCAAGCTGCCGGTCCCAGTTTCTTTAATATAAATTTTCTGATTTCTTCCCTTGGAGCGTATACCATGTCTAGAAAGTTTTCACCGTTGCTCAGTCTGGTGATAGCCTGTGCTCGTCTTCGCACAGCGTCAGCTCGTGCTGCCGATAACGTAGGAATTGTCTTCATTTTACAGTTGTTGCATTTCGTCGCGTTTTCCGTTGTGTTTTTCTCCTGTATAGCTGTTCTGTTAGAAGTGTGTGGGCAAAAACCGTAGTCCCCGAAATTTCTCTCTCTCTCCGTCTCACTATCGGTTTTATTTTCACTATCACTCACAATGGCTAATTCGTATCTCTCACTTGTGTCGCTCTTTTTATCGGATTCGCTATCTCCTTCCCGTTCGCTGATGTCCTCAGGCTCACTAAATTCGTCACGTTCACTAATTTTTTCCGTATTGTCGTCGCCAGTGTTAAGTTGAAATGTTACGGCATTTGCAATGGTGTTTTCTTTTCGTCTCGTTTTAGTTTCTTGTTCCACCGCTGTGTCACATGCACTTTCTCCATTACTTGCACTTTCCACACTTGCAATTTTTCGTTTCACCGTTATATTTATCTCTACTCCGTTGATCACAATGTTGAAACTTTCCATCTTCGTAAGTGGCATTTCAAGAACTGATGCTTGAGTTCTGTTGGTATGGTTAGTTTGTTATTATTCCTTTCACCTGTTCTAGTTAAAATGACATTGTTAGTTCCTTTTTTGTTAGTTCGAAAATGTCAAATGTTCAGGTTGACATTTTTTTTTTATTTTATTTTATTTAATTTCTTTTTTTTTTTTTTTTTTTTTTTTTTTTAGTTGGTTTTTGTTTCAGGATCCGTTGAACATCTGCAGAGGTCTTCCCAGACCATTCCGTATCCGACAACGTAAGTGCATGTTGTGTGTTTTCCAGTACATTTCCGCGTTGTTTCTGGTTCCCCATTTTC
Source organism: Daphnia sinensis (assembly GCA_013167095.2). Taxonomy (NCBI): domain Eukaryota; kingdom Metazoa; phylum Arthropoda; class Branchiopoda; order Diplostraca; family Daphniidae; genus Daphnia; species Daphnia sinensis. The sequence goes on from WJBH02000012.1 coordinate 46,498, forward strand.
TTCTACTGTTGGGTATAAGCGTTGTCTTGGTGCACTTGGTTGCGTTAGGTGGGATTGGGCGATTCTGTCAGAGGTAAGTGGTGTTGGTGCCACCATTCTAATAAATGGTTGTTCTATGATGTCATCCGTCGCTTGCGTGTTGGAATTGGCAATCATCGATGTTAATTCGTGAGCTTCCTCCATATTTATCCCGTATCTCCGTAATTTTCGTGTTTGTTGGAATTTTTCTTTAATCTTCGCAAATGGATTGCAAATCAAAAATATGCGTAGGCATATTAGGAATGCGATGAATCCAATAACTGATAGGCTTAGGATTTTCAGAGTGTCGAACCATGAGAACATGGTTCCTATCTGGTTGTCTTGTTTTTCTGACATCACAATGTTGGACACTAAATTTGTTTCAGATTCCTGCATCCTGCCCACGATGTCGTTTAGGATGTTTAATTGTTCCATTTCCATTTTTTCATGCGCCGGATGACTTTTTAGTCCGAAGTCAAAGTCATTTAAGTGAAGTTCTTCAAATTCTGTAATTAAATCGAGATTTGGCATGTGGATATTCGACTTTTGTTTTATCCAATCCCCGTCTGTTGAGTTATGTTCCCAAGCATGTGGAAATCCGTTCAAGTTTACCAGATGAGATTTCCAGAAACAATCGGAGTATGGGTGGATCGACCAGCCGTCCACTCCAATTGTACAATTTCTATCTTCATAGGTAAAAAATGGTTGAAATCCACATTTGGATTCTTTCGCAGAGACAAAAATTCGTTTTGCCTCACATTGTTGTAGTGACAATGTCTGCCCAAAACCTTGCAGATTGGTAGTCCAATAGTTGACGCGGCAAGAATCCCGTTACCTTGAGCCAAAATTACTGCTTGATTTCTCTTTATTGTAGAAAGTTGGCAATATACATCTCGAATTTCTTTTGCGAGCTTGTTTTCGTGTTCCGTTTCAATCCTTATTTTATACTGCTCGTGTAGCTTATTGATTTGAAATGTGACTTTCTCTTCGAATTCATTTATGTTTTTAGGTAAGCCATTCTCTTCATTTTCTGGTATTTTCTCCTTTGTTTGGGATATTTCTTGTGTTGGCTCTTCCGCCACTTTTTCTAGCGTTAGGGATGCTGCTTCTGGTTTTTCTTGTTGAATTGGATGATCATTGTCCTCAATGATTTCGAAGCCTATTTCTTCCGTAGGATTATGATTTATTTGAATTATTTCTTCACTTGTTTTATTTGTTGATTGAATTGTTGTTGCGGCTGTCGTTGTTGTTTGAATTGTTGTAGTCGTCGAGGTCGTTGTAGTTTTTGGGGTTTCAACTTTAGGAGTTATTATAGGCTTCGATGTTGTTGTTGATGTAGGTCTCGTTGTCGTTGTTGCTTTTGTGGTCGTAGTTGTGGCTCTGGTTGTTGTCGTCGTTGGTCTAGTTGTTGTTGTTGCTCTAGTCGTCGTAGTCGTTGGTCTAGTTGTTGTTTGCTTTGTAGTTGTTGTAGATTTTGTTGTTGGAATTGTTGGTTTTGTAGTTGGCGATTTTGTGGTTGTAGAAGTGGGCTTTGTAGATGTAGTGGTCGGTTTAGTAGTTGTTGACAACGTCGTTTTTATAGTTGTCGAAGTTAATTTTGTAGTAGTTTTTTCTGTTGTTGTTGTACTTGAAGTTGTTAATGCTGTAGTGGACCTCGTTTCGTTGTTCAATTTCTCTTCTCGTTTTAGTAGTGGTGGAATGGATGGCAGTTGCTTTCCATCCAACGGTTGTTGAGCACTCAACGCCATAATAGCTGCTGCTGAGAGTGTCCTTACTTGGTGTGGATTCCAATATTCGAAACTAAACTGCTGTTTGATGCTAGTTGCTCCACGACAATGTCCAAGACTCAGACGTCCTACTTTTAATGTAAGACACTTTCTGTCTGACGCTGGTGAATGTAGTCCAGTTCTATCTGTTGCCATGAGCTGTCCTGTATGTTCGAAAGTTCCCCAAATCGAGCTTGTGTTGGCACACTTTTGGAGAACAAGCATAGTTGTGTTTGCTTTGATGCAGTTGTTAGTGTTGAATGGTCTTATGGTGAAATCGGATGTATATTCGAACGCTTGGCCTTTCTCGTTTGCTCTGCTACAGTTTCCTACAGATACTTGTGTTTTCACCAAAGGATCGTTACTCGTGATGTATTCTTTTAACTCTTCTTGGCATTTCGTCCAATCTGTGTCACAATCTTCCAGAGTGAGTGGTTTATCCAGTCCATGGTGCGTTACACATTTTTCATTCGGGTGTGGTCCATTCTTCAGTAATCCCCATGCAATCATATCCCAGATGATGTTTCCGGTACCGTGATTCGTTTTTAGAATTCCACCAAAAATGGGTGAGTTTATTGTAGTCGTTATTGTTTTTCTTTGCTCCATTTTTACTTCTCGAATCTCTTGAAGTGTGATGTCTGGGAAGTTTTCCACAATTTCTGGATTGGTGTTTATTGTCTGGAAATACCACTGCTGGTTCCTTAACGATTCCTCTTCCATAGAACATTGTTCTAGTTTCAGAATCTCATCACTCACTAAGGTTAGACACATTTCTGACTCTTGTGAAATTATATAGAAGTTGTCTTTTTCAAGTATCCATTTGGTCGAGTCTTCCGAACAAGTGGCTGCGAATACATGATTATTTGTTGTTTCCGTAATACAGATGTTGGAATTTTGTATTCTTATTGTGTGATCAACGATATATTCGAATTCCGTTCCTGATGGTAATACCTCGTCTGCTGCTAATTGTGGGTATGTGGTTAGTGAGTTGCTGTTTCCAGGTTGGTAAGAGATGTAGAGTGTTGCATTCTGTTGTAATATTTTTCCTTCTTCGTAGATAATTTTTGCTTTCTTGTGTACCAATCGAATAGTCCCCAGGCATAGGATATGCTGTAGAGTCGAATTCCAAGTTGCTCGTCCTTGATGGGAGTATTAAACAAGAACTGCACTTCTTGAAGAAGAGAACGTTGTGGTCTAGATTTATATAGATCTCTGTATTCTTCGCAAACTGACGTAATGAGGTTGGTATTCTTGAGGCAAATGTTGATTGTATCTTTGAATGTTTCATACAATATCTTTGTTGTTTCTGCAGGAAATGTGAGGTACGTCAGAGGTATCCCTGTTACTTTAAATCCGGTTGCCGCTACGTCTTTATCAGGTTTGTTTAAGAAAGAAATTTCTATTTGTCGGACATCATCGTATAGACGACTGGAGTTGTTGATTTCCGGTGTACGAGGGATCTCCAGGTAACCTTTTCCTTTTAATAGTGTTTGAGAGTAGGAGTGGTTCGTCGTCCTTTCACCCCATACGATGACGTTTTGATTGATGAAGTATTGTCCTTCCTGTTGAGTTGTATTAAGTAGTCCAAAAGGGCTCTCGATGGGTTGGTCAGGTCTTTCTTGGCGAAGTGTTATTTGTTCCGCGATGCAGTTGAGGGTATGGTATTCTTTTATGGCATACCATTTTCCTTCACCTGTGGGTGTTGCGGTGAAGCTGATGCTGGTTGGTCCTGTCTGCATGTTATTTTCGCCACACTTTTTATCATTCACCATTCGCCAACATTCTAGTGGTGTAATCAGTTTTGTTTCTTGGGAGTATATGGTGTCAAAAGATCCAATCCAGAAAGATCCCGTTATTTTCTTTGTCTTTGTCCACTGGCGGCATGTCCATCCTTTCCAGGTTGCTGCAGGCTTTTGGTTGGTGATTAAGGTGTAAGATGTCGGTATTCTTGTTGAGTGCTGTTTTTCCATTGCGTCATTGTTGCAGTAATATGGGGATTCCAGATCCAAAATTCCTCGGATTTTAACGTTATTGCAATCACAAACTGTGGCGTAGATAGGATGAGTTGGGTTGATATTTTGAAGTAAGAAAAGTGTTAGTAGAATTGTTTGAATTGACGAAAGCGACGTTTGCAGCTTTGGCGTTGCACCCATCTGTGGAAAAATGCGAGATTTAGTAACGTAGTCTGAAATTACGACTTCGTAAGTTGTAGGTTGTCGTTCTGTCGTCGTGGAAAGGTTGGGTTCCTATTGTTGTGATGCAAATTTTCTATCCTGAGTGGTGTGCAGTAAGTTATTGGTTGTTTCTTCCAGGGGTGTTCCATGTGTGCTTATTTTGATGTTCGAATCTTGTTTCTTCGGTCTCCCCGGGCGACGTTTTTGGAATTGATGAGCAGCAGTCTGTTCAATTTTTTCTGGTACGGTTGTTGGGTTATTAGTTGTTTCTTTTTTCGTTGATTCTTCTTTCCTCGGTGTATAGAGTTTTAGGCCATTTGCGTGCACAATAGACTTTAGTTTTTTATTTTCTACATGTTGAATCTCGTAGTTAACGTCTGAATAACTGCGAGTCACTTGGAATGGTCCATTCCATCGTAGTATGAATTTTTCTGCTGTTGGTGGTGCTTTCAGCAAGACGTAGTCGCCAACGTTGTATTTCACCATTTTCGTGTTGTTGTCGTAGTATTTTTTCTGTCTTGTTGCTGCTTTGAAGAGATGTTCTCTTGCCAATTTTTGGGCTTTTTCCCACTGGTGTGAATACATCATGCTAGTATCTTCATACGTTTCATATCTTCTGTTTATCTTGATGTCGTTGGGCATTATCGGCTCTCGTCCAAAAAACAGGTAGAATGGTGTTTCTCTGATTGAGGCTTGTTTAGCTGTGTTGTATGCGAAGGTTACAAAGGGTAGATATTTATCCCATTTTTCTGGCTCATCTGCGACGTAGCAAGCGAGCATGTCACAGAGAGTGCGATTGAATCTCTCTACTAGTCCATCAGTTTGGGGATGATACGCTGTTGTTCTTATACGCCGGATCTTGAATAATTTACACACTTCTTCTATCAAACTGGATAGGAAGTTTGTACCCTGATCTGTTAGTACTACTTCTGGGGAGCCATACTTAGTAAATATTTTGTTGACCAATATCTTAGCTATTGTTTGGGCTGTCTGGTTTCTCATTGGATATGTAAAAACGAATCGGCTGGCATAGTCAGAAAGAACTAAAATATACCTATATCCCTTAGCGCTTTCTTGAACTGGCCCTACTACATCCATTGCAATTCTCTCCACACTCCTTCGACTGGAGGTAGGGGAAGCAATGGTGCTCTGTTTCCTCCTATTGCTTTTCTCCTGCTACAAATTAAACAACTCTTAACATATTCTTTAACGGAGGCATCTAAATTCGGCCATGTATACTGTCTTAGGATCCTATCTATCGTTTTTTGTATTCCTAAATGTCCTGCTAATAGCGAATCGTGGTTAACTTCGAGTAATTCACGTACCATACTTTTCGGTACTACTCTCCTGCATTGTGAATCTATTAAAATTCCGCTACTACTAATCGCAAATTCTCTTCTAATATCTTCACGTGGGTTTCCTGTTTCTAATTCTCTAATTATTTTTCCGCAATACTCGTCTTCGTTTTGATGGTTAATCCACCTATCTATTTCCATGTTTTCTGTACAGGCTTTGTTCTGTTCTTCTTTCGTCTTTCCGTACTTTACTTCCGTTTTTGTTTTCGCGTTTGTTGACCTTGTTTCTATTTTTGCTACTGGCACTATTGGTGTACGGCTAAGAGTGTCAGCATTTTGGTGCGACTTTCCTGGCCGATACCCAATTACGATGTCAAATTCTTGTATTTTCAATGCCCATCTAGCTAATCTTCCTGCTGGTTCTGTTTTACTCATTAACCATTCCAAAGGTCGGTGGTCTGTGTAGACGGTAAACCTACGTCCGTATAAGTACGTTCTAAAGACTTCGATAGCGTGGATGATGGCATATGCCTCTTTCTCTGTGGTTGACCACTTGGCCTCGCGGTCGTTCAGATGTTTAGAGGTATACGCAATGACGACTTCTACGCCGTCCGATTCACGAAGTTCCTGTTCGTCGGACTCCGCAAAATCCGCTGATTGAGGTGGAGTCTGTACTTGTGCCAAGACTGCTCCTATTCCGTATCCTGAGGCATCCGTATAGACGATAAATTCGCGCGAAAAATCTGGATAGCCTAGAATAGGTCTAGTAATGAGACAGTTCTTTATACAGTCAAAGGCGTCCCTTTGTTCCTCCCCCCATTTCCATTCCGCCGACTTTTTAGTGAGCGCAGTTAGTGGGTGGGCTTTATCAGCAAAAGCCCGTATAAATTTTCTGTAGTAGCTAGCTAGTCCTAAAAATGAACTCAGTTCTTTAACGTTTTTGGGAGCTGGGTATTTAATAATTGCTTCTAACTTCTTCTTGTTTGGTGTTATCCCTTTTCTTGAAACGATATATCCTAGGTAATCTAATTCTTCCTTGAAGAACTCACACTTTTTCCTTTTTAATTTTAAACCTGCTTCTTTTAATAGTTTAAAAACTGTTTCTAAATGTGTTACATGTTCAGTGATTGATTTACTGAATATTATAATGTCGTCGAGATAGACCAATGCGAATTTGTACAATACCGTTTTCAAGATGTTATTCATTGCTCTCTGGAAAGTACTTGGTGCATTTGTTAGACCAAACGGCATGCGATTAAATTCGTATTGTCCAAACTCGCAGACAAAAGCTGTTTTATGCTTATCGTTTTCTTCTATCTCTATCTGCCAGTATCCGCTTAGCAAATCCAATGTTGAGAAATAGACTGCTCCGCACAAAGCGTCAATGGTATCATCTATTCTAGGGAGAGGGTATTTATCTTTTACAGTAATTTTGTTTAAAGCTCTGTAGTCGATGCACATACGCATTTCCCCATCCTTTTTTGGGACCATTACGATGGCCGCTGAAAATGGGCTGTGACTTTCTCTAATAATTTTGTTACTTAACATTACCTCAATTTTAGTTTTAACATCTAATTTTAGAGCTTCTGGTGTTCTTCGCATTCTCTGATTAATTGGGGCGTGGTGTCCTGTGTTAATGTGATGTTTCACACTTGTCGCTAGTCCTAAATCGGATTCCTTATCCGCGAATAGCTCGGCGTGTTTTTTAAGTAGAATCTCAATTTTAATTTGTACCTCACTTGATACATTGGGTATTTGGTTTTCAACGGGGTCGTAAGTTTCTTCAGAATGTGTGTTAAAATCTTTTTGGGAAAACGATTCTAAATTTCGATAATCTTCTAATGTTAGTTCTTCTTTTTTATCATCAATTGGGATGATGGGGATATGGATACCTACTTTACTAAATGTAACGCTATAGATTGGTAAACTAGTCTCCCTAAAACAATGTTCTACTCCGTGACAATCGTAGCATATTTGCCGATTTCTGGTGTTAATTTTTACGTTATTGCTGGTTAGAAAATCTAATCCTAGGATACATTCTTCATTTAGTCCTTTCATAACATAAAAATAATGATTAATCATATGGTTATTGGTAATCCTTATAGTAAATTTAAATTTCCCAATTGATTTTAGTACTTGTCCTGACACCGTTCTAAAAATTGGGGAATCTATACTACTTTTCCTCTTTATGTAATTCCTATTTTCTAAAGTATTGAAAATTTCATCCGATACTAAGCTAGCTGCGGCGCCAGTGTCTACTAAAGCACGGATTTCTTTGTTAAAAATTTTGATCGGTATACGAATTAGATTGGGAAGATTATTGGATTGAATGTTTTGCGCTGCTAACGAGGGCCCTGGCTGTTGACACGTGCCAAATCCGTCCAACATTCTCTTGCTATGTGTCCTTTTCTATTGCACTTGTAACAAGTTATAACCCTTCTTTCAAATCCTCTAGGGTTGTGGGCTAGATGAGATTGTTGTGGTTGATGGTAGTTATAAGGGCCTTGTTGTCCGTAGCTATTTATTGGGAAACTCGGTCCGTTGTAATCCCCTTGTCTCGTTGGATAACTACTTCTATATGGTTTTCGCTGATCAGAAGGGTACCTTGGTTGTATATATCCTGCAGGAGTATAGTCCTGTCTTTCTGGAGGCCTGTAGTCTTGTCGTTCAGAAGGATTTTGGTGTCGTTGTTCTGAAGTATTGTAGTTTCTTCGATAGGGGCTGTTGTCTCTGTTCCTGCTGGCACTCCGCTCCCGACTGGGTTCACGGCTTGAAGCGAATCTTACTCGTGAATCCCGTGAATTTGATCTTCTTCTATCGTTTAGATCAACTGCAGCTATGGTTAGCTTGTCCTGCGAGGATCCACATTTGGTGTTAGACAATTTTATTTCTGTCAGGGATTCGGTTAATTTTTGTTCGAGCAGCTGAAATTTTTCGTCTTGATGTTTAGTTATTCCTGCTATAACAGCAGACATATCATCGTCTTCTGTTTCTTCCTTTGTATGCAAAATCTTTTCGGAAAGGAAAAGTTGTTTACATAATGCGTCAAAGTCTTCTGGGTCGTCGGGCATTCGTAGGAAGAGTTCCTTTCTGTACTTAGGTAGTAGTCCTTGCAATAGCACCTTTTTCTTTCTTTTGTCTCGTACTTTCCTTAACTTATTCAGCAACTGACCTTCAGCGATAGTCTGGTTATGGTCAGATTTTTCTTCTTTTCCTTCTATGGTATCATGAAGGCTGTTTAGTCGAGACACAAATGCCCTACAATTTTCTTCTGGTTTTTGTTTTAACTTTGAAAATTTATTTTCCAATGTTGCTAAGTCTACTTTGTCTTGAAATCTTGTAATAATAGCTTCTTTCCAGTCTGGGTAGTTGAGGTTGTCTCCTTCTTCTTCGGCGTAATTTTCATGCCATTCGAAAGCTTCACCTTTCAATCGGTCCGAAAAGAGTCGTATTTTCTGGTCGTCGTTCCAATCGTTATTTCGTGCAACATGCTCAGCTCCTTTTAACCATTCGGTTATCAACTTGTCTGTACTTTTCCCTTTGTAGGTTGGGATTTCTTTTTTATCTTCTCTAGAAAATAGATCTCCTATTGCCTTTACGATTGGGTTTGTAACAAATTTTGACATTTTCTTGATGGCCTCTTCTTCGTCAGGATCGGTAACGTGGGCCTTAGAATTTGTATGTGATGGAAGTCCTTGGCTTGTAGACGCTGTAGGCGGAATTGCTTGAGGTGTTGTGCTACCTCCCCATTGCTGAGGTGCGCTGGTTGTGCTGTCTTCGTCATGCGTTACACCCATGTTGATTTTGTTGCTTAGTTTTTGATTTTCTTGTTGCAGATAGCCTACTGTTTTGTTTAATAACTCTATCTGATTTCTGAGGTCTTCAACGGTTTGATCGAAATCGCCTGTCTGCTCTACCTCCAATTCGTAGTGGAGTGATTTGTCTGTTGGTAAGGTACTGTCGATGATTCCACCTACAAAGTTAGAGATGTCTTCGGATTCGTCGCCGATTGGTCTGGAATCGTTGTTGTCGTCAGTCTCGATGAATTGTACTTGTAGTTTCTTGTAGTTTTTCACTCGATCTTCTAGATTTTGTATATCACTCTCTTGTTTTTGTAGGCGTGAGATGAGCTTTCCTACTTCTTCTTCTAGTGTATTATTTCTTGTAGTTATATCCTTTAATTTTTTGTTAGTGTTTCGGTTTTCTAGGATGACCTTTTCGTATTCGTCCTCCAAATCTTTTATCTTTTTCTGGAGCTGCTGGGTTGTTTCTACGGCTTTTTTAGTTTGCTGTTCTGCTGTCTGAAGTCTCCGGATCAATTCGACCTTTTCTCCTTCAAGTTTGGCAATATTTTCCTGACCTTCAGTCTCAATCACGACATTAGTTTCTTCCTTTTTCTTCAAAAGGCTCTGCAGTTGTTGCTCTGTTGCCAAGGTTGTTTGTAGGTTGCGTTCTAGCTCAGTGATTCGATTTTGCGCCTTCTCAAGGGAGTTTTTTAGGGTTTCGTTTCTTTCCTGTAGTTCTTCTAATGAGCTGCTTAATGTATATTTGGAGCTTTTTGATTTTTTCTTATCGCCCTCTACTGTTTTTTGAATTCTTAAAAGTTCAGTTTTTACGGCTGCTGTTTGTTTCCTTTCTTCGATTATTCCGAGTGCTGACTCTTTTTTCAACACTTCTATGATACCGAACAAAAATTCCTTTTCATTCCCATGTACTGTATTTTTTAGTCGGATTAAATCGTTAAACTTCCCGATATCTACTCCTTGTGCGACTATTTCTTTTTTTAGTGTGTCGGTACAGTTTTCTATAACTTCAGCTGTTATCCCATCTGACGCACTAAGGGTTGATTGTAATGACTGGTAAATATACAAATGTAACGAATTCTGTGTAACTAAGCTTGCTTCCTTTTTCTGTGTTTCTAATTGTTCGATGTTCCCAGTTGTTGAGGTTGTCTGATATTTTTTAGCCTTCTCTAATTCTATTTGGTGCTCTAAGTCGATAAGATTTTTCCAATTTTCTACAAACTTTTCTCGATAGGGGCTTAAGTTTGAGTTACGGTCAACGGAATCAGAATTTTCTAACACGGGATATAGTGGTGGTGATGTGTTCTCGTCAAGAGTAGTCTTGTGTACTAGCGAATCAAACGGCATTCGCTTACCTTGGCGGATTTCCGACGATGTTGTTAGTTAGAAGACTTGTAGGCTGAGTTTTTGAAGATGGTAAGTGAAGCACAAAAAAAAAATTTTTTCAGGGTCTCGTGGTCTCGATGTCTCAGAGTCTCGTTGGGTCTCGCTGTAGTCTCGTTGGGACCTCCAAATGTAATGAGTTCAAGTTCTGTATTGGTCTCAGAAATACACTGCCATTATGTTACAACAATTGGGTCTTTTTATATGAATAATTGAAGGTTGAGTTGGGAGTGGTTTATTATAACTTTCGCTTAGCAGCTAGCCTGAAGGAAGGTGACATTTGTAATAACCTTCCTGGTTGGGTGGGGCACTGTTGCTAGGTGGGGTTGCTGCTGCCCGTTACAGTATCATACCATGAGTTTTATATGTGTACAGGCTATATCTATATATCTTCATGCAAACAGGGTCAAAACCAATATCTATACTTCTACATGTATACAGTATAGTGCATTCATATACAGATAGTGTATTCAATCTGTATACAGTATAGTGCATTCATATACACATAGTGTATTGAATCTGTATACAGTATAGTGCATTCATATACACATAGTGTATTCAATCTGTATACAGTATAGTGCATTCATATACACATAGTGTATTCGATCTGTATACGGTATAGTGCATTCATATACACATAGTGTTTTCGATCTGTATACGGTATAGTGCATTCATATACACATAGTGTATTGAATCTGTATACAGTATAGTGCATTCATATACACATAGTGTATTGAATCTGTATACAGTATAGTGCATTCATATACACATAGTGTATTCAATCTGTATACAGTATAGTGCATTCATATACACATAGTGTATTCAATCTGTATACAGTATAGTGCATTCATATACACATAGTGTATTGAATCTGTATACAGTATAGTGCATTCATATACACATAGTGTATTGAATCTGTATACAGTATCATACCATGAGTTTTATATGTGTACAGGCTATATCTATATATCTTCATGCAAAAAGGTTCAAAACCAATATCTATACTTCTACATGTATACAGTATAGTGCATTCATATACAGATAGTGTATTCAATCTGTATACAGTATAGTGCATTCATATACACATAGTGTATTGAATCTGTATACAGTATAGTGCATTCATATACACATAGTGTATTCGATCTGTATACGGTATAGTGCATTCATATACAAATAGTGTATTGAATCTGTATACAGTATAGTGCATTCATATACACATAGTGTTTTCGATCTGTATACGGTATAGTGCATTCATATACAGATAGTGTATTCAATCTGTATACAGTATAGTGCATTCATATACACATAGTGTATTGAATCTGTATACAGTATAGTGCATTCATATACACATAGTGTATTGAATCTGTATACAGTATAGTGCATTCAAATACACATAGTGCATGCGATCTGTATACGGTATAGCGCATTCATATACACATAGTGTATTCAATCTGTATACAGTATAGTGCATTCATATACACATATTGTATTCAATCTGTATACAGTATAGTGCATTCACATACACATAGTGTATTCAATCTGTATACAGAATCATAGCATGAGTTTTATATGTGTACAGGCTATATCTATATATCTTCATGCAAACAGGTTCAAAACCAATATCTATACTTCTACATGTATACAGTATAGTGCATTCATATACACATAGTGTATTCAATCTGTTTACAGTATAGTGCATTCATATACACATAGTGTATTCAATCTGTATACAGTATAGTGCATTCATATTCACATAGTGTATTCGATCTGTATACAGTATAGTGCATTCATATACAGATAGTGTATTCAATCTGTATACAGTATAGTGCATTCATATACACATAGTGTATTGAATCTGTATACAGTATAGTGCATTCATATACACATAGTGTATTGAATCTGTATACAGTATAGTGCATTCAAATACACATAGTGCATGCGATCTGTATACGGTATAGCGCATTCATATACACATAGTGTATTCAATCTGTATACAGTATAGTGCATTCATATACACATATTGTATTCAATCTGTATACAGTATAGTGCATTCACATACACATAGTGTATTTAATCTGTATACAGTATCATACCATGAGTTTTTTATTTGTACAGGCTATATCTATATATCTTCATGCAAAAAGGTTTAAAACCAATATCTATACTTCTACATGTATACAGTATAGTGCATCCATATACAGATAGTGTATTCAATCTGTATACAGTATAGTGCATTCATATACACGTAGTGTATTCAATCTGTATACAGTATCATACAATGAGTTTTATATGTGTACAGGCTATACCTATATATCTTCATGCAAACAGGTTCAAAACCAATATCTATACTTCTACATGTATACAGTATAGTGCATTCATATTCAGATAGTGTATTCAATCTGAATACAGTATAGTGCATTCATATACACATAGTGTATTCAATCTGTATACAGTATAGTGCATTTATATACACATAGTGTATTCAATCTGTATACAGTATCATACAATGAGTTTTATATGTGTACAGGCTATATCTATATATCTTCATGCAAACAGGTTCAAAACGAATATCTATACTTCTACATGTATACAGTATAGTGCATTCATATACAGATAGTGTATTCAATCTGTAAACAGTATAGTGCATTCATATACACATAGTGTATTCAATCTGAATACAGTATAGGGCATTCATATACTCATAGTGTATTCAATCTGTGTACAGTATCATACCATGAGTTTAATATGTGTACAGGCTATATCTATATATCTTCATGCAAACAGGTTCAAAACGAATATCTATACTTCTACATGTATACAGTATAGTGCATTCATATACAGATAGTGTATTCAATCTGTATACAGTATCATACCATGAGTTTTATATGTGTTTTGGCTATATCTATATATCTTCATGCAAACAGGTTCAAAACCAATATCTATACTTCTACATGTATACAGTATAGTGCATTCATATACACATAGTGTATTCAATCTGTATACAGTATAGTGCATTCATAGATACATAGTGTATTCAATCTGTATACAGTATAGTGCATTCATATATACATAGTGTATTCAATCTGTATACAGTATAGTGCATTCATATACAGATAGTGTATTCAATCTGTATACAGTATAGTGCATTCATATACACATAGTGTATTCAATCTGTATACAGTATAGTGCATTCATATACACATAGTGTATTTATTCTGTATACAGTATCATACCATGAGTTTTTTATTTGTACAGGCTATATCTATATATCTTCATGCAAACAGGTTCAAAACCAATATCTATACTTCTACATGTATACAGTATAGTGCATTCATAAACAGATAGTTTATTCAATCTGTATACAGTTTCATTCCATGAGTTTTATATGTGTACAGGCTATTTCTATATATCTTCATGCAAACAGGTTCAAAACCAATATCTATACTTCTACATGTATACAGTATAGTGCATTCATATACACATAGTGTATTCAATCTGTATACAGTATCATACCATGAGTTTTATATGTGTACAGGCTATATCTATATATCTTCATGCAAACAGGTTCAAAACCAATATCTATAGTTCTACATGTATACAGTATAGTGCATTCATATACAGATAGTGTATTGAATCTGTATACAGTATAGTGCATTCATATACACATAGTGTATTCAATCTGTATACAGTATAGTGCATTCATATAAAGATAGTGTATTCAATCTGTATACAGTATAGTGCATTCATATACACATAGTGTATTCAATTTGTATACAGTATAGTGCATTCATATACAGATAGTGTATTCAATCTGTATACAGTATAGTGCATTCATATACAGATAGTGTATTTAATCTGTATAAAGTATAGTGCATTCATATACACATAGTGTATTGAATCTGTATACTGTATAGTGCATTCAAATACACATAGTGTATTCGATCTGTATACGGTATAGTGCATTCATATACAAATAGTGTATTGAATCTGTATACAGTATAGTGCATTCATATACACATAGTGTTTTCGATCTGTATACAGTATAGTGCATTCTTATACACATAGTGTATTCAATCTGTATACAGTATAGTGCATTCATATTCACATAAAGTATTCAATCTGTATACAGTATAGTGCATTCATATACACATAGTGTATTCAATCTGTATACAGTATCATACCATGAGTTTTATATGTGTAAAGGCTATATCTATATATCTTCATGCAAACAGGTTCAAAACCAATATCTATACTTCTACATGTATACAGTATAGTGCATTCATATACAGATAGTGTATTCAATCTGTATACAGTATAGTGCATTCATATACACATAGTGTATTCAATCTGTATACAGTATAGTGCATTCATATAAAGATAGTGTATTCAATCTGTATACAGTATAGTGCATTCATATACACATAGTGTATTCAATTTGTATACAGTATAGTGCATTCATATACAGATAGTGTATTCAATCTGTATACAGTATAGTGCATTCATATACAGATAGTGTATTTAATCTGTATAAAGTATAGTGCATTCATATACACACAGTGTATTCAATCTGTTTACAGTATCATACCATGAGTTTTATATGTGTACAGGCTATATCTATATAGCTTCATGCAAACAGGTTCAAAACCAATATCTATGCTTCTACATGTATACAGTATAGTGCATTCATATACACATAGTGTATTCAATCTGTATACAGTATAGTGCATTCATATACACATAGTGTATTCAATCTGTATTCAGTATAGTGCATTCATATTCACATAAAGTATTCAATCTGTATACAGTATAGTGCATTCATATACACATAGTGTATTCAATCTGTATACAGTATCATACCATGAGTTGTATGTATGTACAGGCTATATCTATATCTTCATGCAAACAGGTTCAAAACCAATATCTATACTTCTACATGTATACAGTATAGTGCATTCATATACAGATAGTGTATTCAATCTGTATACAGTATAGTGCATTCATATACAGATAGTGTATTCAATCTGAATACAGTATAGTGCATTCATATACACATAGTGTATTCAATTTGTATACAGTATAGTGCATTCATATACAGATAGTGTATTCAATCTGTATACAGTATAGTGCATTCATATACAGATAGTGTATTTAATCTGTATAAAGTATAGTGCATTCATATACACATAGTGTATTCAATCTGTACACAGTATAGTGCATTCGTACACACATAGTGTATTCAATCTGTATACAGTATAGTGCATTCATATACACATAGTGTATTCAATCTGTTTACAGTATAGTGCATTCATATACATATAGTGTATTCAATCTGCATACAGTATAGTGCATTCATATACACATAGTGTATTCAATCTGTATACAGTATAGTGCATTCATATACACATGGTGTATTCAATCTGTATACAGTATCATACCATGAGTTTTATATGTGTACAGGCTATATCTATATATCTTCATGCAAACAGGTTCAAAACGAATATCTATACTTCTACATTTATACAGTATAGTGCATTCATATACACATAGTGTATTCAATCTGTATACAGTATAGTGCATTCATATTCACATAAAGTATTCAATCTGTATACAGTATAGTGAATTCATATACACATAGTGTATTCAATCTGTATACAGTATAGTGCATTCATATACACATAGTGTTTTCAATCTGTATACAGTATAGTGCATTCATATACACATAGTGTATTCAATCTGTATTCAGTATAGTGCATTCATATTCACATAAAGTATTCAATCTGTATACAGTATAGTGCATTCATACACACAGTGTATTCAATCCGTATACAGTACAGTGCATTCATATACACATAGTGTATTCAATCTGTTTACAGTATAGTGCATTCATATACATAAAGTGTATTCAATCTGTATACAGTATCATACCATGAGTTTTATATGTGTACAGGCTATATCTATATATCTTCATGCAAACAGGTTCAAAACCAATATCTATACTTCTACATGTATAAAGTATAGTGCATTCATATTCATATAAAGTATTCAATCTGTATACAGTATAGTGCATTCATATACACATAGTGTATTCAATCTGTATACAGTATAGTGCATTCATATACACATAGTGTATTCAATCTGTATACAGTATAGTGCATTCATATACAGATAGTGTATTCAATCTGTATACAGTATAGTGCATTCATATACACATAGTGTATTCAATCTGTATACAGTATAGTGCATTCATATACACATAGTGTATTCAATCTGTATACAGTATAGTGCATTCATATACACATAGTGTATTCAATTTGTATACAGTATAGTGCATTCATATACAGATAGTGTATTCAATCTGTATACAGTATAGTGCATTCATATACAGATAGTGTATTTAATCTGTATAAAGTATAGTGCATTCATATACACACAGTGTATTCAATCTGTTTACAGTATCATACCATGAGTTTTATATGTGTACAGGCTATATCTATATATCTTCATGCAAACAGGTTCAAAACCAATATCTATGCTTCTACATGTATACAGTATAGTGCATTCATATACACATAGTGTATTCAATCTGTATACAGTATAGTGCATTCATATACACATAGTGTATTCAATCTGTATTCAGTATAGTGCATTCATATTCACATAAAGTATTCAATCTGTATACAGTATAGTGCATTCATATACACATAGTGTATTCAATCTGTATACAGTATCATACCATGAGTTGTATGTATGTACAGGCTATATCTATATCTTCATGCAAACAGGTTCAAAACCAATATCTATACTTCTACATGTATACAGTATAGTGCATTCATATACAGATAGTGTATTCAATCTGTATACAGTATAGTGCATTCATATACACATAGTGTATTCAATCTGTATACAGTATAGTGCATTCATATACAGATAGTGTATTCAATCTGAATACAGTATAGTGCATTCATATACACATAATACAGTATAGTGCATTCATATACAGATAGTGTATTCAATCTGTATACAGTATAGTGCATTCATATACAGATAGTGTATTCAATCTGTATAAAGTATAGTGCATTCATATACACATAGTGTATTCAATCTGTTTACAGTATAGTGCATTCATATACACATAGTGTATTCAATCTGTATACAGTATAGTGCATTCATATACACATAGTGTATTCAATCTGTATACAGTATCATACCATGAGTTTTATATGTGTACAGGCTATATCTATATATCTTCATGCAAACAGGTTCAAAACCAATATCTATACTTCTACATGTATTCAGTATAGTGCATTCATATACACATAGTGTATTCAATCTGTATACAGTATAGTGCATTCATATACACATAGTGTATTCAATCTGTATACAGTATAGTGCATTCATATACACATAGTGTATTCAATCTGTATACAGTATAGTGCATTCATATTCACATAAAGTATTCAATCTGTATACAGTATAGTGCATTCATATACACATAGTGTATTCAATCTGTATACAGTATCATACCATGAGTTTTATATGTGTAAAGGCTATATCTATATATCTTCATGCAAACAGGTTCAAAACCAATATCTATACTTCTACATGTATACAGTATAGTGCATTCATATACAGATAGTGTATTCAATCTGTATACAGTATAGTGCATTCATATACACATAGTGTATTCAATCTGTATACAGTATAGTGCATTCATATAAAGATAGTGTATTCAATCTGTATACAGTATAGTGCATTCATATACACATAGTGTATTCAATTTGTATACAGTATAGTGCATTCATATACAGATAGTGTATTCAATCTGTATACAGTATAGTGCATTCATATACAGATAGTGTATTTAATCTGTATAAAGTATAGTGCATTCATATACACACAGTGTATTCAATCTGTTTACAGTATCATACCATGAGTTTTATATGTGTACAGGCTATATCTATATATCTTCATGCAAACAGGTTCAAAACCAATATCTATGCTTCTACATGTATACAGTATAGTGCATTCATATACACATAGTGTATTCAATCTGTATACAGTATAGTGCATTCATATACACATAGTGTATTCAATCTGTATACAGTATAGTGCATTCATATACACATAGTGTATTCAATCTGTATACAGTATAGTGCATTCATATACACATAGTGTATTCAATCAGTATACAGTATAGTGCATTCATACACTGTAAGATTTCTTTAAAGATAATATTTAATTTTTACCCTTTGTTATTAAAAATGGTGAACTTCGTTGGATGAATTTTGTTACTTTATTTTTTACTGAATTCGCAGATACACGACATTTTGCATCTCCTTAGCAACAGGGACAAAACTGAACTGAACGGCAAAAAAAAGAATACGCGTACTTTGAAGCCTCTTCCTACTAGTTGTGCATTCGTTAACTGGGGCGAAGAGGGCGTCCAAAGCTGGAAAGTCGAAGGCTATTTTTAACATTCCCCCCCGTCGACTTTGCGGAGTCGACAGCGTATGAATTATCTTGTGCGTTGGTTTGTAACAAGTCATCTGAAAGATCCGTTCTGATATCCACGGTTGTTGGTTGAGGTATCTCTGTATCTGTTTCCGGTGCCTCCTCGGGTATATCTTCCCTGACAGTTAGCTCCGTCGGGTATAAGCGTTGAATTGGGCGCGTGATGATATCCTTCTCAGTCTTCAATTTAACAAGTCGTACACAGCCATCTCTACCAGCTACGGTTTCTAAAACAACTCCAGATTTCCACATTTGACGACGAGCATTGTCGTCATGGATGAGGACAACGTCACCTATACGTATACGATTCTTCGATTTCCAACTATCCGTGTGACGGGTGAGTTCCTGTAGATATTCCAAGTGCCAGCGACTCCACCACTTCCTTACTAGCTCCAGACGATGTTTCTCGCGGCGCAAGAGACCCTTACGGTCGGAAGTAAGGTCAAGATCTTGCCGAGGTGTGAACGGAAGCGCGGTAATCCTTCTGCCAATCAATAGCTGACTTGGAGTTAACGGGCCTTCTTCCTCCGCGTCTTCGGAAATGTAGGTAAGGGGTCGAGAATTGATGACAGCTTCGATTTCAACTAATACTGTTTGCATCTCGTCAGCGGTTAGGGTCGTTTTTTGTAGCGTTTTCTTTAGAAGATCCTTGGTAGTTCTAATCATACGTTCGAAGAAACCACCCCACCAAGGGGCCTTAGCGGCGTTGAATTTCCAGCTGATATGTTGAAGGGCTAGATAACTTTGAACTTCAGGATCCAAGAACAGCTTCCTCAACGCACGGTCGGCGGCACAAAAGGTTTTAGCATTATCTGAATAGATCACAGAACTAATGCCTCGACGACCAAAAAAACGACGTAATGCGCGCAAAAATGATGGCGTGGAAAGATCAGGCACTAACTCCAAATGCAGCGCTCGGACAACGGCGCAAATGAACACAGAAAAATAGGCTTTCGTGGTTTTTGTAGATTTTGCGCTCTTTCTTACGTAGATGGGCCCAGCGAAATCTATTCCAGTTGACTGAAAGGGATGACTCTTGCGAATCCGGTCCAGTGGTAAAGGGGCCATAACCTCAGAAAAAGGCCGCGATTGGTGTTTGGCACATATGACGCAGGATTTTAGAATTTTCTTGATTTGTTGTCGTCCGCGTACAATCCAGTATTTTTCTCTCAATTGAACCATGGTGGTCTTAACTCCGGAGTGAAGTAGGCGTAGATGAGTTTGCATAATTAACTTCGTTACAAACTGATTATTCGGTGGTAGGAGAATAGGTGGGCTTTTCCCCTCAAGAAAGTATATTTGCTCGATCCTACCCGCTGTTTTGATGATCTTTAATTCTGGGTCGAGACTTGGTCTTAGTGCAAAGAGAGAGCTTTGTCGCGGCACAGATTTACCCTCTTGCAATAATAGAAATTCTTCCGGAAATGCGTTTTGTTGCGTTCTTCGAATCCAGGTTCTCTCTGCCGTTTGAAGCTCCTTTGAGAGAAGGAAGCTCCTTGAAAGAGTAGGTACTAATCGTTTCCCAATGTTAACGACCGGCAAGTCCTTTTCCTCTGCCAAGTAGTTTTCTGTCTCGCCTACCAAGCCCTGCTGTCTGTTTGGTAACATCCGGATTAACTTTCGAGCGAAGCGTTGAATCCATGCGGTTATGCGAAGAACACGATGTAGGCTACTGACTTTTTCAAAATCCACAATATCTTCCCTTGTTTGAATCACCACGTTAGTCACGGTAAAAGTCACTCGCCTCTGTTCATTTTCAATTTCTGCATTCACAGCGTGCTTTGGGTCGTTGAGTCCTGTAGTTACTCCTGCTAAAGGCCAGTGGATTTCCTCATTTTTTAACCATTCAGGGCCACTCCACCAAAGTTCACAGTTCAATAAAGATCCGGCGTCCACTCCTCTGGACGCTAAGTCGGCAGGGTTCTGGGTTCCAGGACAAAATCGCCACCACTCCTTCTTGGATTTCTTGTGGATCTCTTCGACCCGATGCTTAACAAATGGTTTCCAACGATTGCTGTCGCCTCTAATCCAGTGCAGGCTTACTTGAGAATCGAGCCAGAAGAAGGTTTGTTTGATACTCAAGTGTACTTCCTTCAGTAAATATTCTGACAGTCGTACCGCTAGTACAGCACCCATGAGTTCCATTGTTGGTATAGTGAGTCTTTTGATTGGGGCAACGCGTGTTTTGCTTGCCAATATAGATGTGTGGACTTGTTCATTAGAAGAAACTCGTAGATAAGCAGCAACCCCGTAGGCCGATTCCGAAGCGTCCGCGAAGATATGAAGCTCTAACGTGGCTGTAGAATCGACCACTTGATTAAACGCCCATCGTGGCACCGCAACGTTTTTTAGATGATGTAAATTATCTACTAATTTGAACCATTTTCCCAATAGATCCGCTGATACTGGCACGTCCCATCCAAGTCCGGATTCCCAAGTTTTTTGGAGTAGGATTTTCGCCGCGATGACGACAGGGCTGATAAACCCGAGAGGGTCGAAGATTTTCGAAACCGTGGACAACATTGTTCTTTTAGTTGTACTTTTCGCTTCTCTAGCGTATCGAACGATACAATCCGGGTCAAAAGAAAAGGTATCATTTTTTACATTCCATATCAGTCCTAGAACTTTTGACGATTCGCCATTTGAAATTAGCTGATGGGAGTCCTGGTCAACGCTCTCAGATGTGGTCTCACCGTTTTCAATCAGCTTGGTTTGAACTAAAAATTCTTCGTTGTTACTGAGCCAGCGACGCATGTTCATGCGGGCGGCGCCAAAAATGATTTTTATTTTCTTCACCATTGACAGTGCTTCTTCGAGGCTATCAGCTCCACAAAGTAAGTCATCAACGTACAGGCTTCTTCGGATTATCTGAACTAGATCAGGATACATATTTTCATACCTCTTCAGAAGATGTTCAATTGTTGCTCGTAGTAGGTACGGGCTAGACGTTACTCCAAAGGCAACCCTATTCCAACGTAGAATTTTGACCTTGGGGTTTTCCAATTCCAATGTGTCTTCAATCCAAAGAAAACGGACAGCATCCCGATCTGGTTCGGCGATCTCGATCTGAAGAAATGCCTTTTCAATGTCTCCGATAAACGCGACCCTTTTCATCCGAAAACGTAACAGGATCGCAAACAATTCCGGGTTGAGATTTGGGCCTTGCTGCAGACATTCGTTCAACGAAGGGTGATTATAATCCTTTGCCGACGCATCAAAAACTATTCGGACTTTAGTTGATGACCTTTCACGTTTAATAACTGGTCAATGTGGTAGATAATGCTTTAGATTTTCATTTTCAACGATCACAGGGCTGATCATACCATCTTTAAGATAGTCCTTGATTTGCTGGTCGTACTCCTGAAGTAGTTCGGGGTCTTTCGAGAGACGCTTCAACAGTTGCTGTAGGCGCATCTGTGCAGACTTGCGATTGTCCGGCAAATTGAAATCATTTTCCTTCCACGGCAAGGAAACTTGATATCTTCCGTCCGGGCGGACAACTATGCTTCTTTCAAATTCTTCGTGAAATTCCGCTGCTCCCCTTTCGTCCTTGCCTCCAGTTATGCCAAGATGTTCCAATTCCCAAAAGGCTGACAGCTGAAGATTTAGATGATTGTCCTGTTCTTCTTGAGAGAAACTAGCGCCAATAAACATGGCTACAGTTTTTGAACCTCTGTGATTCAAACGATGCTCGGTAGGACCATGAAGGAGCCAGCCAAATAGGCTTGAGATTATAGTTGGTCCCCCTTGAAGATGACGTGTTTCGCCAGCCACCACGTCCCAATAAAAATCAGCTCCGATCAATAGGTCGATATCAGCGTGGGTTGGGATACCACTCAGAAGTCTTTCGTCAGCCATTCTAAGCCCTGCGATCTCCTTGCAATTTCCTATACTAGTGCCCGACTGACATAGGGTTTCACAAATATTAGGAATCTCCAGAGCTGACAGCTCAATGGCTTCCGCACCTTCAAAATTTCCTCGAACTACGAAATTTCTTCTGCACATGGCCTTCGGAGTCATGGGTGATGTACTCCCAAAGGTGTTGATGGTCAGCATCTCCTGGGTTAAGCCGTGCAATTCTAACTCTTCTGCTAATGATTTACGGATAAAGCTTTTTTGACTTCCTCCATCCAACAAACACACTATTTTCTTTTCGCGTTGAGGCCCGCTGAGAATAATGGTAGCTGTTTGAAGGAACACAGGGTTTGGAACCGATGTGTCAGATGACAAGACTACCGTGGCACTGGAAATTCTATTAGCCGTAGGCGCTTGAGCGTTGGTGCTTCCCGGAAGAGGATTCTCACAAATGGAAGGATGATGTCGTTTTTAACAATAGCAGCATGATTGGCGAGGATGGCGACACTCCTTACTTCCATGACCACGACGGAGGCACAGCAAACAACAGCCTTTGGCGTACAGAATCTTAACCTTTTGCTCTAGAGGCAGGTTGCAGGAAATTGGGTAGTGATCTGGACTGTCACAATAAATGCAACCAAAAGGTCTTTTCATACCAAAACTTATTTTCTTATCGGCCTTCTGATGATCCTTGGCCGATGTTACAAGAGCTGCTGCGCTGGGAAATATCTTCGATTTTGTTCCCTTGTTGTCACTGTGGTTAGTCTGCTTGTGTTCTAAAGCTGCACGCATAATCTGGCTTCTCTCTCGACCTTCAACTTCTAATTTAATGAATTTAATCAAATCTTCAATCGTGTCCGTGAGAGACGAGGGTCTTTTATTCCATTCGATTGCCAATTCTTCAGGGATTTTGCTTAGTAGTATAGGGCAAGAAGATTACCGTAAGTTCCACTTGCCACTCCCATGGAATTAAGGCCACGTACGGTTATTTCACTGTCATCATACAGACGTCGTAGCCCCTTGATGTCTCCTAGTTTTTGTACAGTCGGGAGAGCAAGTAACTTATTCATGTGAGCATTAATGGTCACATCTTTTCTTCCAAAACGATCCTTCAGTAGATCGACAGCCTCCTTGTAGTTCAGTGCTGTCAAGGAAAGCCCAGCAATTGCCGTAGCTGCGGGTCCATCCAGGACCGACCTTAGATATGTAAACTTGTTGATGGGGTCCAGATTAGCCTTTTGGTCAATGGCTGATTCAAAGCTGTCCCAGAATCCAGCCCACTCGAACACATTTCCATTAAACCGCTTCAACTCTAGACGAGGTAGTCTTACATCAGGAACGGGAATCACTGCTGCTGCTTGGTTAGGCAATGCAGCTGCTGTAGAAGCTGCAGATATAATTTGCAGTTGATCTTCGATCAACAGTCGCAGTCCCACAACATCAGTATGGATAAGATTTTCCTCTATTATTTCAGGTTCCAATGCATCTTCTATTTCTCCATCGGGAATTAGTTCTTGAATTTCTTGACATTGGCGAGCTAGAACATTCCACTTAACAGAAATGAGCTCGTGTAAGGTTTTCAGTGTAGTGACTAAAGGGTTATCTTTGGCCACCTCATCTTCAACTTGTCTTTTGTAGGTGTTTAATACACGTCTATTGGCTGTTCTTGACCTTTTTAATCTTTCCATTCTTAAATTTTATCTGATTAGCACTGGTGTGACTTGAGCACCACGTGCTGGACCTCCACTTTTTTTTTTAACAAAGAGCTCCGGCTCGACGGACCATGTAAGATTTCTTTAAAGATAATATTTAATTTTTACCCTTTGTTATTAAAAATGGTGAACTTCGTTGGATGAATTTTGTTACTTTATTTTTTACTGAATTCGCAGATACACGACATTTTGCATCTCCTTAGCAACAGGGACAAAACTGAACTGAACGGCAAAAAAAAGAATACGCGTACTTTGAAGCCTCTTCCTACTAGTTGTGCATTCGCCAACTGGGGCGAAGAGGGCGTCCAAAGCTGGAAAGTCGAAGGCTATTTTTAACATACACACAGTGTAATCAATCCGTATACAGTACAGTGCATTCATATACACATAGTGTATTCAATCTGTTTACAGTATAGTGCATTCATATACATATAGTGTATTCAATCTGTATACAGTATCATACCATGAGTTTTATATGTGTCCAGGCTATATCTATATATCTTCATGCAAACAGGTTCAAAACCAATATCTATACTTCTACATGTATAAAGTATAGTGCATTCATATTCATATAAAGTATTCAATCTGTATACAGTATAGTGCATTCATATACACATAGTGTATTCAATCTGTATACAGTATAGTGCATTCATATTCACATAAAGTATTCAATCTGTATACAGTATAGTGCATTCATATACACATAGTGTATTCAATCTGTATACAGTATCATACCATGAGTTTTATATGTGTAAAGGCTATATCTATATATCTTCATGCAAACAGGTTCAAAACCAATATCTATACTTCTACATGTATACAGTATAGTGCATTCATATACAGATAGTGTATTCAATCTGTATACAGTATAGTGCATTCATATACACATAGTGTATTCAATCTGTATACAGTATAGTGCATTCATATACAGATAGTGTATTCAATCTGTATACAGTATAGTGCATTCATATACACATAGTGTATTCAATTTGTATACAGTATAGTGCATTCATATACAGATAGTGTATTCAATCTGTATACAGTATAGTGCATTCATATACAGATAGTGTATTTAATCTGTATAAAGTATAGTGCATTCATATACACATAGTGTATTCAATCTGTTTACAGTATAGTGCATTCATATACACATAGTGTATTCAATCTGTATACAGTATAGTGCATTCATATACACATAGTGTATTCAATCTGTATACAGTATCATACCATGAGTTTTATATGTGTACAGGCTATATCTATATATCTTCATGCAAACAGGTTCAAAACCAATATCTATACTTCTACATGTATTCAGTATAGTGCATTCATATACACATAGTGTATTCAATCTGTATACAGTATAGTGCATTCATATACACATAGTGTATTCAATCTGTATTCAGTATAGTGCATTCATATACACATAGTGTATTCAATCTGTATACAGTATAGTGCATTCATATACACATAGTGTATTCAATCTGTATACAGTATAGTGCATTCATATACATATAGTGTATTCAATCTGTATAAAGTACAGTGCATTCATATACACATAGTATATTCAATCTGTTTACAGTATAGTGCATTCATATACATATAGTGTATTCAATCTGTATAAAGTACAGTGCATTCATATACACATAGTGTATTCAATCTGTTTACAGTATAGTGCATTCATATACACATAGTGTATTCAATCTGTATACAGTATAGTGCATTCATATACACATATGAATACAGTATCACTACTGTATACAGTGTTTGTTTACAGATACTATATGCTATGTGTATATGAACGCACTATACTGTATACAGATTGAATACACTATCTGTATATGAATGCACTATACTGTATACAGATTGAATACACTATGTTTATATGAATGCATTATACTGTATACAGATTGAATACTTTATATGAATATGAATGCACTATACTGTATACATGTAGAAGTATAGATATTGGTTTTGAACCTGTTTGCATGAAGATATATAGATATAGCCTGTACACATATAAAACTCATGGTATGATGCTGTATACAGATTGAATACACTATGTGTATATGAATGCACTATACTGTATACATGTAGAAGTATAGATATTGGTTTTGAACCTGTTTGCATGAAGATATATAGATATAGCCTGTACACATAAAAAACTCATGGTATGATGCTGTATACAGATTGAATACAGTATGTGTGTATGAATGCACTATACTGTAAACAGATTGAATACACTATGTGTATATGAATGCACTATACTGTATACGGATTGAATACACTGTGTGTATGAATGCACTATACTGTATACTGATTGAATACACTATGTGTATATGAATGCACTATACTGTATACAGATTGAATACACTATGTGTATATGAATGCACTATACTGTATACATGTAGAAGTATAGATATTGGTTTTGAACCTGTTTGCATGAAGATATAGATATAGCCTGTACATATATACAACTCATGGTATGATACTGTATACAGATTGAATACACTATGTGTATATGAATGCACTATACTGTATACAGATTAAATACTTTATGTGAATATGAATGCACTATACTGAATACAGATTGAATACACTATCTGTATATGAATGCACTATACTGTATACATGTAGAAGTATAGATATTGGTTTTGAACCTGTTTGCATGAAGATATATAGATATAGCCTGTACCCATAAAAAACTCATGGTATGATACTGTATACAGATTGAATACACTATCTGTATATGAATGCGCTATACTGTATACATGTAGAAGTACAGATATTGGTTTTGAACCTGTTTGCATGAAGATATATAGATATAGCCTGTACACATATAAAACTCATGGTATGATACTGTATACAGATTGAATACACTATCTGTATATGAATGCACTATACTGTATACAGATTGAATACACTATCTGTATATGATTGCACTATACTGTATACAGATTGAATACACTATCTGTATATGAATGACCTATACTGCATACAGATTGAATACACTATCTGTATATGAATGCGCTATACTGTATACATGTAGAAGTATAGATATTGGTTTTGAACCTGTTTGCATGAAGATATAAAGATATAGCCTGTACACATATAAAACTCATGGTATGATACTGTATACGGATTGAATACACTATGTGTATATGAATGCACTATACTGTATACAGATTGAATACACTATCTGTATATGAATGCACTATGCTGTATACAGATTGAATACAGTATGTGTATATGAATGCACTATACTGTATACAGATTGAATACACTATGTGTATATGAATGCACTATACTGTATACAGATTGAATACACTATGTGTATATGAATGCACAATACTGAATGCAGATTGAATACACTATGTGTATATGAATGCACTATACTGTATACAGATTGAATACACTATATGTATATGAATGCACTATACTGTATACAGATTGAATACACTATGTGTATATGAATGCACTGTACTGTATACAGATTGAATACACTATGTGTATATGAATGCACTGTACTGTATACAGATTGAATACACTATGTGTATATGAATGCACTATACTGTATACAGATTCAATACACTATGTGTATATGAATGCACTATACTGTATACAGATTGAATACACTATCTGTATATGAATGCACTATACTGTATACATGTAGAAGTATAGATATTGGTTTTGAACCTGTTTGCATGAAGATATATAGATATAGCCTGTACACATATAAAACTCATGGTATGATACTGTATACAGATTGAATACACTATCTGTATATGAATGCACTATACTGTATACAGATTGAATACACTATGTGTATATGAATGCACTATACTGTATACAGATTGAATACACTATGTGTATATGAATGCACTATACTGTATACAGATTGAATACACTATGTGTATATGAACGCACTATACTGTATACAGATTGAATACACAATCTGTATATGAATGCACTATACTGTATACATGTAGAAGTATAGATATTGGTTTTGAACCTGTTTGCATGAAAATATATAGATATAGCCTGTACACATATAAAACTCATGGTATGATACTGTATACAGATTGAATACACTATCTGTATATGAATGCACTATACTGTATACAGATTGAATACACTATGTGTATATGAATGCACTATACTGTATACAGATAGAATACACTATATGTATATGAATGCACAATACTGAATGCAGATTGAATACACTATGTGTATATGAATGCACTATACTGTATACCTGTAGAAGTATAGATATTGGTTTTGAACCTGTTTGCATTAAAATATATAGATATAGCCTCTACACATATAAAACTCATGGTATGATACTGTATACAGATTGAATACACTATCTGTATATGAATGCATTATACTGTATACAGATTGAATACACTATGTGTATATGAATGCACTATACTGTATACAGATTGAATACACTATGTGTATATGAATGCACTATACTGTATACAGATTGAATACACTATGTGTATATGAATGCACTATACTGTATACAGATTGAATACACAATCTGTATATGAATGCACTATACTGTATACATGTAGAAGTATAGATATTGGTTTTGAACCTGTTTGCATGAAGATATATAGATATAGCCTGTACACATATAAAACTCATGGTATGATACTGTATACAGATTGAATACACTATCTGTATATGAATGCACTATACTGTATACAGATTGAATACACTATGTGTATATGAATGCGCTATACTGTATACAGATTGAATACACTATCTGTATATGAATGCCCTATACAGCATACAGATTGAATACACTATTTGTATATGAATGCGCTATACTGTATACATGTAGAAGTATAGATATTGGTTTTGAACCTGTTTGCATGAAGATATATAGATATAGCCTGTACACATATAAAACTCATGGTATGATACAGTATACAGATTGAATACACTATGTGTATATGAATGCACTATACTGTATACAGATTGAATACACTATCTGTATATGAATGCACTATGCTGTATACAGATTGAATACACTATGTGTATATGAATGCACTATACTGTATACAGATTGAATACACTATGTGTGTATGAATGCACTATACTGTATACAGATTGAATACACTATGTGTATATGAATGCACAATACTGAATGCAGATTGAATACACTATGTGTATATGAATGCACTATACTGTATACAGATTGAATACACTATATGTATATAAATGCACTATACTGTATTCAGATTGAATACACTATGTGTATATGAATGCACTGTACTGTATACAGATTGAATACACTATGTGTATATGAATGCACTATACTGTATACAGATTGAATACACTATATGTATATGAATGCACTATACTGTATACAGATTGAATACAATATGTGTATATGAATGCACTGTACTGTAAACAGATTGAATACACTATGTGTATATGAATGCACTATACTGTATACCTGTAGAAGTATAGATATTGGTTTTGAACCTGTTTGCATGAAAGTATATAGATATAGCCTGTACACATATAAAACTCATGGTATGATACTGTATACAGATTGAATACACTATCTGTATATGAATGCACTATACTGTATACAGATTGAATACACTATGTGTATATGAATGCACTATACTGTATACAGATTGAATACACTATGTGTATATGAACGCACTATACTGTATACAGATTGAATACACAATCTGTATATGAATGCACTATACTGTATACATGTAGAAGTATAGATATTGGTTTTGAACCTTTTTGCATGAAGATATATAGATATAGCCTGTACACATATAAAATACACTATGTGTATATGAATGCACTATACTGTATACAGATTGAATACACTATCTGTATATGAATGCACTATACTGTATACATGTAGAAGTATAGATATTGGTTTTGAACCTTTTTGCATGAAGATATATAGATATAGGCTGTACACATATAAAACTCATGGTATGATATTGTATACAGATTGAATACACTATGTGTATATGAATGCACTATACTGTATACAGATTGAATACACTATGTGTATATGAATGCACTATACTGTATACAGATTGAATACACTATCTGTATATGAATGCACTATACTGTATACATGTAGAAGTATAGATATTGGTTTTGAACCTTTTTGCATGAAGATATATAGATATAGCCTGTACACATATAAAACTCATGGTATGATACTGTATACAGATTGAATACACTATGTGTATATGAATGCACTATACTGTATACAGATTGAATACACTATGTGTATATGAATGCACTATACTGTATACAGATTGAATACACTATGTGTATATGAATGCTCTATACTGTATACAGATTGAATACACTATGTGTATATGAATGCTCTATACTGCATACAGATTGAATACACTATGTGTATATGAATGCACTATACTGTATACAGATTGAATACACTATGTGTATATGAATGCTCTATACTGTATACAGATTGAATACACTATGTGTATATGAATGCACTATACTGTATACAGATTGAATACACTATGTGTATATGAATGCACTATACTGTATACAGATTGAGTACACTATGTGTATATGAATGCACTATACTGTATACAGATTGAATACACTATGTGTATATGAATGCACTATACTGTATACAGATTGAATACACTATGTGTATATGAATGCTCTATACTGTATACAGATTGAATACACTATGTGTATATGAATGCTCTATACTGTATACAGATTGAATACACTATGTGTATATGAATGCACTATACTGTATACAGATTGAATACACTATCTGTATATGAATGCACTATACTGTATACATGTAGAAGTATAGATATTGGTTTTGAACCTTTTTGATGAAGATATATAGATATAGGCTGTACACATATAAAACTCATGGTATGATACTGTATACAGATTGAATACACTATGTGTATATGAATGCACTATACTGTATACAGATTGAATACACTATGTGTATATGAATGCTCTATACTGTATACAGATTGAATACACTATGTGTATATGAATGCACTATACTGTATACAGATTGAATACACTATGTGTATATGAATGCACTATACTGTATACAGATTGAGTACACTATGTGTATATGAATGCACTATACTGTATACAGATTGAATACACTATGTGTATATGAATGCACTATACTGTATACAGATTGAAAACACTATGTGTATATGAATGCACTATACTGTATACAGATTGAATACACTATGTGTATATGAATGCACTATACTGTATACAGATTGAATACACTATGTGTATATGAATGCACTATACTGTATACAGATTGAATACACTATGTGTATATGAATGCACTATACTGTATACAGATTGAATACACTATGTGTATATGAATGCACTATACTGTATACATGTAGAAGTATAGATATTGGTTTTGAACCTTTTTGCATGAAGATATATAGATATAGCCTGTACACATATAAAATACACTATGTGTATATGAATGCACTATACTGTATACAGATTGAATACACTATCTGTATATGAATGCACTATACTGTGTACATGTAGAAGTATAGATATTGGTTTTGAACCTTTTTGCATGAAGATATATAGATATAGGCTGTACACATATAAAACTCATGGTATGATACTGTATACAGATTGAATACACTATGTGTATATGAATGCACTATACTGTATACAGATTGAATACACTATGTGTATATGAATGCACTATACTGTATACAGATTAAATACACTATGTGTATTTGAATGCACTATACTGTATACAGATTGAATACACTATGTGTATATGAATGCACTATACTGTATACAGATTGAAAACACTATGTGTATATGAATGCACTATACTGTATACAGATTGAATACACTATGTGTATATGAATGCACTATACTGTATACAGATTGAATACACTATGTGAATATGAATGCACTATACTGTATACAGATTGAATACACTATGTGTATATGAATGCACTATACTGTATACAGATTGAATACACTATGTGTATATGAATGCACTATACTGTATACATGTAGAAGTATAGATATTGGTTTTGAACCTTTTTGCATGAAGATATATAGATATAGCCTGTACACATATAAAATACACTATGTGTATATGAATGCACTATACTGTATACAGATTGAATACACTATCTGTATATGAATGCACTATACTGTATACATGTAGAAGTATAGATATTGGTTTTGAACCTTTTTGCATGAAGATATATAGATATAGGCTGTACACATATAAAACTCATGGTATGATACTGTATACAGATTGAATACACTATGTGTATATGAATGCACTATACTGTATACAGATTGAATACACTATGTGTATATGAATTCACTATACTGTATACAGATTGAATACGCTATGTGTATATGAATGCACTATACTGTATACAGATTGAATACAGTATGTGTATATGAATGCACTATACTGTATACAGATTGAATACACTATGTGTATATGAATGCTCTATACTGTATACAGGTTGAATACACTATGTGTATATGAATGCACTATACTGTATACAGATTGAATACACTATGTGTATATGAATGCACTATACTGTATACAGATTGAATACACTATCTGTATATGAATGCACAATACTGTATACATGTAGAAGTATAGATATTGGTTTTGAACCTTTTTGCATGAAGATATATAGATATAGCCTGTACACATATAAAATACACTATGTGTTTATGAATGCACTATACTGTATACAGATTGAATACACTATGTGTATATGAATGCACTATACTGTATACAGATTGAATACACTATGTGTATATGAATGCACTATACTGTATACAGATTGAATACACTATGTGTATATGAATGCACTATACTGTATACAGATTGAATACACTATGTGTATATGAATGCACTATACTGTATACAGATTGAATACACTATGTGAATATGAATGCACTATACTGTATACATTGAATACACTATGTGTATAGAATGCACTATACTGTATACAGATTGAATACACTATGTGTATATGAATGCACTATACTGTATACAGATTGAATACACTATGTGTATATGAACGCACTATACTGTATACAGATTGAATACACTATGTGTATATGAATGCACTATACTGTATACAGATTGAATACACTATCTGTATATGAATGCACTATACTGTATACAGATTGAATACACTATGTGTATATGAATGCACTATACTGTATACAGATTGAATACACTATGTGTATATGAACGCACTATACTGTATACAGATTGAATACACAATCTGTAAATGAATGCACTATACTGTATACATGTAGAAGTATAGATATTGGTTTTGAACCTTTTTGCATGAAGATATATAGATATAGCCTACACAATAAAAATACACTATGTGTATATGAATGCACTATACTGTATACAGATTGAATACACTATCTGTATATGAATGCACTAT
>WJBH02000013.1:0-89477 GCA_013167095.2 Daphnia sinensis
CTGATATTGCTACCAGCGCCCCTTCTCCCGAAGTTACAGGGCCATTTTGCCGAGTTCCTTAGCCATGATTCACTCGAGCACCTTAGGATTCTCTCCTCGACTACCTGTGTCGGTTTACGGTACGGGTTTTTATAACCTGAAGCTTAGCGGTTTTTCTTGGAAGTCTGTTTACCTGCTCTATCTACGCCCCCGAAGGTTTGCAGTACTATTGGGTTTCAGCTAGACCGGCGGATTTGCCTACCAGTCCAATACCTACGCCTTTTAACGATCTATTCCGTCAGATCGCGGCAGTGTCACTACTCCGTCACCACATCGCAGTTATAAAAAGTATGGGAATATTAACCCATTGTCCATCGGCTTCCCCCTTCGGGTACACCTTAGGCCCCGACTAACCCTGATCCGATTAGCGTTGATCAGGAAACCTTAGTCTTTCGGTGGGCGGGTTTCTCTCCCGCCTTATCGTTACTTATGCCTACATTTGCTTTTCTAATCGCTCCACCACCGCTAACGCGTATAGCTTCACTGCAATTAGAATGCTCCCCTACCACGTGTATAAATACACATCCATAGCTTCGGTGATATACTTAATGCCCGTTTATTATCCATGCCCGATCGCTCGACTAGTGAGCTGTTACGCACTCTTTAAATGAATGGCTGCTTCCAAGCCAACATCCTAGCTGTCTGTGCAATCGGACCTCGTTAGTTCAACTTAGTATACATTTGGGGACCTTAGCTGATGGTCTGGGTTCTTTCCCTCTCGGCGCGTGACCTTAGCACCCCGCGCCTCACTGCCGGCCATATTTCATATAGCATTCGGAGTTTGTCTGGATTTGGTAGGATTTGACTCCCCCGCATCCAATCAGTAGCTCTACCTCTATATAACTTAATGCCGACGCTGTTCCTAAAAACATTTCGGGGAGTACGAGCTATTTCCCAGTTTGATTAGCCTTTCACCCCTACCCACAGGTCATCCGGAAACTTTTCAACGTTTATCGGTTCGGTCCTCCAGTACGTGTTACCGCACCTTCAACCTGCCCATGGGTAGATCACAAGGTTTCGCGTCTACCTCCCCTGACTATGCGCCCTATTCAGACTCGCTTTCGCTTCGGATCCGTGTCTTAAACACTTAACCTTGCCAGGGAAGAGTAACTCGTAGGCTCATTATGCAAAAGGCACGCCGTCACGCCACCTGGACGCTCCGACCGCTTGTAAGCATACGGTTTCAGGTTCTATTTCACTCCGCTTTTCGCGGTTCTTTTCACCTTTCCCTCACGGTACTGGTTCACTATCGGTCTCTCAGGAGTATTTAGCCTTACCGGATGGTGCCGGCAGATTCCCACAAGGCGTCTCCGACCTCGCGGTACTCAGGATACTGCTAGGCTAGCATACTTACGTGTACCGGGCTATCACCGTGTATCGCCAGGCTTCCCATCCTGTTCCACTTCATTTTGCTAATGCCACATTGCAGTCCTACAACCCCAGTTATGCCGTAACATAGCTGGTTTGGGCTCTTTCCCTTTCGCTCGCCACTACTTAGGAAATCATTGTTATTTTCTCTTCCTCTGCTTACTTAGATGTTTCAGTTCGGCAGGTTTGCGCACTTTGTGCAACTAGTCTTCAACTAGCTAGGTTTCCCCATTCAGAATCCGCGGATCAATTCATATTTGCTAATCCCCGCGGCTTATCGCAGCTTATCACGTCTTTCATCGCCTCTGAGAGCCAAGGCATCCCCCGTATACTCTTTCTTACTTTCTTCTACGCGTGCGCCTTTTGCGCCGCACGGTATGCTTTTTTGATATGTCGTTATCTTTTCGTCCACAAGGAACTCCAAGCTAACACGTCTCTATTGTTGTTTGCTCTTCTTTTTTAACTTCTTCCAATATGTCAAAGAACTTTTTTCAAAAGTGTAAGGTGGCTTTTGTTACAAACTTACTCCAAAACTTAGGATAGACTTACTGGTGGAGAATAACGGAGTCGAACCGTTGACCTCCTGCGTGCAAGGCAGGCGCTCTAGCCAGCTGAGCTAATCCCCCAAAAAAACTTAGCGTTTTCTGTAGTCCCGTCCAGATTTGAACTGGAGACCCCTACATTATCAGTGTAGTGCTCTAACCAGGCTGAGCTACGGGACTGTAAAGTTTGCGATTGTCAGTTATACACGATTTGTTCCGTTTCCTTCTTAAACCGTAATACCGTCAATCGTAATCCTGTTCAATCTCGCCTGCTGCAGGTTCGCACCGACACGGCTTCATCTTCTTGGTTTTCTTTTAGAGATATCTATCATTATCATTTTTTGCGCAGCGAAGTGGTCATCTCCACTCCAGAAAGGAGGTATTCCAGCCGCACCTTCCGGTACGGCTACCTTGTTACGACTTAGCCCCAGTTATCGGTTTTACCCTAGGACGCTCCTTGCGGTTACGTACTTTAGGTACCCCCAACTTCCATGGCTTGACGGGCGGTGTGTACAAGGCCCGGGAACGTATTCACCGCATCATTGCTGATATGCGATTACTAGCGAATCCAACTTCAAGAGGTCGAGTTGCAGACCTCTATCCGAACTGTGAATGGCTTTTTGAGATTTGCTTGCTGTTGCCGGCTTGCTGCCCTCTGTACCGTCCATTGTAGCACGTGTGTAGCCCCGGACGTAAGGGCCATGATGACTTGACGTCGTCCCCTCCTTCCTCTCTGTTTGCACAGGCAGTCTGTTTAGAGTCCCCACCTTAACGTGCTGGCAACTAAACATAGGGGTTGCGCTCGTTGCGGGACTTAACCCAACACCTCACGGCACGAGCTGACGACAGCCATGCAGCACCTAGTTTCGGTTTGTGTTTGATTGCTCACTGTACCATCTCTGGTACATTCACTAACTTTCAAGCCCGGGTAAGGTTCCTCGCGTATCATCGAATTAAACCACATGCTCCTCCGCTTGTGCGGGCCCCCGTCAATTCCTTTGAGTTTCACCCTTGCGGGCGTACTCCCCAGGTGGAATACTTAACGCTTTCGCTTAGCCGCTGACTGTGTATCGCCAACAGCGAGTATTCATCGTTTAGGGCGTGGACTACCAGGGTATCTAATCCTGTTTGATCCCCACGCTTTCGTGCCTCAGCGTCAATAAAACCATAGTAAGCTGCCTTCGCAATCGGTGTTCTGTGACATATCTATGCATTTCACCGCTACTTGTCACATTCCGCCTACCTCTAGTCCATTCAAGCCCGTCAGTATCAAGGGCACTGCGATAGTTGAGCTACCGTCTTTCACCCCTGACTTAACAGGCCGCCTACGCACCCTTTAAACCCAATAAATCCGGATAACGCTTGGATCCTCCGTATTACCGCGGCTGCTGGCACGGAGTTAGCCGATCCTTATTCCTTCGGTACATTCAGCTGCCTACACGTAGACAGGTTTATTCCCGAATAAAAGCAGTTTACGACCCAGAGGGCTGTCTTCCTGCACGCGGCATGGCTGGTTCAGAGTTGCCTCCATTGACCAATATTCCTTACTGCTGCCTCCCGTAGGAGTCTGGTCCGTGTCTCAGTACCAGTGTGGGGGGCCATCCTCTCAGATCCCCTAGTCATCGTGGTCTTGGTGGGCCGTTACCCCGCCAACTAACTAATGACACGCATGCCCATCTTTATCCTATAAATATTTGATCATTGAACCATGCGGCTCTGTGATTTTATGCGGTGTTAATCCGGATTTCTCCGGGCTATCCCCCTGATAAAGGTAGGTTGCATACGCGTTACGCACCCGTGCGCCGGTCTCAAGGAAGCAAGCTCTCCTCTACCCCTCGACTTGCATGTATTAGGCCTGCCGCTAGCGTTCATCCTGAGCCAGGATCAAACTCTCCATTGTAAAATGTGTTGTTTGAACGCTGACTATTCTGTTCTTGTTAAAAAATTAAATAGTCTTTATTCTAATTGTTGTGTCTGTCAGAAAACGACCTTAAAAAACGAGCTCGGCATCATGTACTTTGAAACCGTACCTGTTTAACCTCGCTGCGCTATGTAATGATATCTCTTTAATGAACTTCTCGACACCGCCTCTCGGCAGGTCTTGTATGTCGCAATGAAACTTCGCCTCTGGTTCTTGTAGTTCCATTGGCATTAGCTGCATCGTTTCAGTCTTTTTTTAGGCTCCCGGACATCCGCCGAAAAGCTCCCTTTTTGTTGGGACTGCAAAGGTAGAAAATTTTCCGTACCCGCAAAAGTTTTTTCAACTTTTTTTTAAACCCCAGTTACTCAAATCCAAACCCCTCTAATTCCTCGCCACACTTCCCTCCGAAGCGGAGTGCAAAGTTAGAAAATTTTTTACCACTCACAAACTTATATATGCTATTTTTTATATTTTTCACAACTGGCTTACTATCAGCTCGTTTTTTTTATGTGTGCTGGTATATAAAAAAATATTTAAACTAAGTTAGTATTGATTTGTACTTAAAAGAACAAGCGTACAAGCTTCTAACACAGTTATACCTTGAGTCTCTAAAATTTTTTGAAAAGCAGGATTTTCTGTGCCTGGATTAAATATTACACGTTTTGGTTTAGTCTCTAAAATGTAATTGTAATAACTTGGCTGTAAATCTGGCCCTATATATAAGGTTACAGTATCATATCTTGATAAGGTTTTCCAGGCTTTTCTATTTTAACAGCAGCAACCTCCACCTTGTTTAATACCAATATTAACAATTGGATGTCCTTTTTGAGTAAGCATGTATGCTGCACGATAAGCATAACGATCGGTATTTGTAGTTGCACCTATAATTAATGTCTTTTTCATATTATGATTATACTTAATAACTGATGTTTCAATTAATTGTTTAAAATGGCGTTGGCACAATTTATACCATCAATAGCTGCAGAAACAATGCCTCCGGCATAGCCCGCTCCTTCGGCGCATGGATATAAACCTTGTAATTGTGGATGCTGAAAGGTTTCTTTGTCTCGCGGAATACGAACCGGCGATGATGTTCTACTTTCTACCCCGACCAAAATAGCTTCGTTGGTATAATAACCTTTCATCTTTTTGCCAAACAGAGGAAGTGCCGCTTTTAAACTGTCACTTACAA
This sequence comes from Daphnia sinensis, assembly GCA_013167095.2. Lineage (NCBI taxonomy): Eukaryota > Metazoa > Arthropoda > Branchiopoda > Diplostraca > Daphniidae > Daphnia > Daphnia sinensis. Next base: position 5,063 of record WJBH02000013.1, read on the forward strand.
ATTTTGGTAAAACCTCATCCAACCTTACACTTTTTGTACCAGGTAGATATGAGTTTTTAGGTAAATCAACCGATAATCTATCTTCTACGAAATCTACCATCCGCTGTGCGGTGCCACCAAATTACCGCCACCTGCTTTAAAAGCTTGATGTTCAATTTCTGACTGGAAATTAAGCATACGCAAAGGATCTACTCCTTAACATCATCTAAAGTAACTTGAACCACTATTCCCGAGTTGGCGTAAGGATTATTTCTTTTAGACGGCGACCAGCCATTGACTACAATTTCGTTTAAAGCCGTAGCGCAAGGCGCAATAATACCACCCGGGCACATGCAAAAGGAAAAAACACCGCGTTGGCCAACTTGCTCTACCATACTATAATATGCTGGGGGAAGAAATTCGCTTCTTACATCGCAATGATATTGGGCACTATCTATAATTTGTTGGGGGTGTTCTATTCTAACGCCAAGAGCAAATGGCTTGGCCTCTATTAGTATATCTTTAGCGTTTAAAAGTTCGTAAATGTCTCGTGCCGAATGTCCTGTTGCTAGAATTACATGGTTGGATAAAAGTTCCTGATGATGATTGATGACAATTCCTTTAATTTGACCTTTTGAAATGATAAAATCAGTTAGTTTAGAATCAAAAAGCACTTCACCACCAGCATGTTGAATGGTTTCTCTAATACCAGTAATAATTTGCGGTAATTTGTTGGTGCCAATGTGTGGTCGGGCATCTATTAAAATATCTTCATCCGCCCCATGCTGTACAAAAATTTGGAGCACTTTATTAATATCACCACGTTTATTGGATCGAGTGTATAACTTTCCATCAGAATAAGTTCCTGCGCCACCTTCTCCAAAACAATAATTAGATTCTGTGTTTACCACACCCTGTTTATTTATGGCAGCCAAATCTCGACGACGCTGCTTTACATCTTTTCCTCGCTCTACAATAATGGGCTTAAAACCATTCTCTATGCATTGTAAGGCAGCAAATAAACCTGCCGGACCCGCACCAACAATAATTACAGGTTTAGCATTATTAATTTTTGGATAAGAAATTTTTGCATCAGCAGTTGGTGCTGGTTCATTTATAAAAACACGCACTTGCAAGCGATAAATCACTTTACGAGAGCGAGCATCAATAGATCTTTTTAAAATTTTAAAGTGATTGATAACAGTAGGCTGAACCTTTAAAGCCACTGAAAGGGTTTTTAGTATCGCTTGCCTATTAGCAACATCTATTGGAGCAAGCGTTATTTCTATTTCTTTTTGCATAATCAGCCAGGTTTTTTATCCTGAATTGTACAAAAATACAGATTTAGACCTTGATTTTTTAATTCTCAGACTCTTTACTGTCATTTTTAAGATAATTAAGCAAAAATTTGTGTATTTTATGGCAAGTTGTCAGTATTATCTATTTTAGTAACAAGGCATGAGTATTGATGTCTAATTTTAATAAACTTAATGATAACAATATGAAAAAAGTATTAATTGGAATAGTTGCCGTTGTGGCACTAATAGCTTTAATGAGCGGGTGTGGTTACAACGGTTTAGTAAAGATGGATGAAGATGTGAAACAAAGTGGAACAAGTTGAAGCCCAATATCAACGCAGGGCTGATTTGATTCCTAATTTAGTAAGTACAGTAAAAGGTGCAGCTAAATTTGAGCAAGGAACACTTACCGCGGTTGTTGAGGCTCGTTCTAAAGCTAGTCAAATAAAAATTGACCCAGATAAATTAACGCCAGAAAACATAGAAAAATACCAAGCTGCACAAGGCCAAATTGGACAAGCATTAAGCCGTTTGATGGTATTAACTGAAATTACCCACAATTAAGGGCTACGGATCAATTTAGAGATTTATCTGCGCAATTAGAAGGAACTGAGAATAGGATTACAGTTGCCCGTAAAGATTACAATGAATCTGTACAGATATTTAACACCAAAGTAAGGTCTTTTCCTACTAATATTACAGCGAGCTTATTTGGCTTTAGCACAAAAGCTGGCTTTAAGGCCGATGCAGGAGCAGAAAATGCGCCTAAAGTAGAATTTTAATTATACTTAATTAATTAAAGGGCGGTGTATGTTTTTACTTAAACATTCATTGCCCTTTATTTTAAATACAACAATATGGCTTTTTTCACAACACAAGAACAAGAATCTATTGCGAAAGCTATTGCAGAAGCTGAAAAAGCTACATCTGGGGAGTTAGAGTGGCTATAGAAAAGCATTGTGCAGGCAATCCTTTAGAACGTGCAACCCAATACTTTGCCGAATTAGGGATGGACAAAACGGCACAACACAATGGCGTACTGATTTATATGGCTTATGCCGATCATAAGTTTGCCATTATTGGCGATAGAGGAATAAATAAAGTTGTGCCCGATGATTTTTGGGAAACTACGCAAGTAGCCATGAAAGCTCATTTTATGGCCGGAAATTTAGCCGAAGGCATTATAGCGGGTATTGCCTTAGCTGGAGAAAAGTTGGCTTTGTTTTTCCCCTATCAAAAGACGATGTAATGAGCTGTCTAACGATATTATTTTTATAGATCAAAAAGAACCCAAATAACGGATGAAAAAATTAATCATCTTATTTATACTATCGCTCAGCTTTAAGCTTGGCTTTACACAAGAGTTTCCGGCAAAGCCAAATACTTTAGTAAACGATTATACTCAAACACTTAGTGCAGCACAAATTAATGAGCTGGAACAGAAATTAGTTGCTTTTGACGACTCAACTTCTAATCAAATTGCAGTTGTAATTATAAAATCTGTTGGCGATTACGATATTAATGAATACGCACTAGAATTGGGTAGAAAGTGGGGCATCGGCGGAAAAGAAAAAAACAATGGTGTAATTTTATTGGTGGCACTGGGCGATAGAAAGCTTTTCTATACAAACTGGTTATGGTTTAGAGGGCGCATTGCCAGATATTTATACCAAAAGAATTATTGAAAATGACATTAAACCTTTTTTTAAAGAAGGTAATTATTATGCAGGCATTGATGCCGGAACCAACTCGATTATATCTTTAATAAAAAGGCGAATATAAAAACGACAAACCAAAAGTTAAAGGAAAAGGGAGTAAAAGTGCTGCTGGTTTAATAGTAATCATTATCGTAATTGTTGTGATTGTTATTTTGCGTAGAGGTGGCGGTGGCGGTGGAAGTCAAGTAATTGGTAGTCGTGGCGTAGCGATGCCATCTTTTGGAGCATGTTGTTAGGCGGCGGAAGATCTCATGGTGGTGGCTTTGGCGGCGGCAGTAGCGGTGGCGGTTTTTGGGGTTTTGGCGGCGGCAGCTTTGGTGGCGGTGGCAGTAGTGGAAGCTGGTAAACAAAATTTTATGTACCGAAAAGATTTAATTACAGCCGAATTAGAAAAACTTCAGCAAGTTTTGGCAAAAATTATGGGCTTAAAGTTGGAAGGCAAACTTGATGAAGCCGACCAAATTTTTAAAGTAACCATGCTACAGAGTTTTGGACTACGAACCGATCTATTGTTTGAAGCAGAAATTTCGATGTTTGAAAAATGGTTACAAGAAAATTACCTATCGGCCGAAAAATTAGATTCGCTTAGCGAATTTCTCTATTACGAGCTTGGCCTAAGCCCCGAAAGAAATCAAAAAATTGCGCCAAGACTTAACCTCATTTACAATCAGCTCTCCAATCAGCATAAAATTGTACATCTGATTAATTTGCATAGACAAAAAACAATTCAACAGTATTTATAGAAATATAGAACGATTTTCATAACAAAAAGAGCCACAAATTGTGGCTCTTTTGTTTATTGTTGTTTTAGTTTAACTCATTTTGAGTTTTTTCTGAATATCGTTTACGTAAGCTTTAAACTTTTTGTCGGTATCATTAAATCTTCTACAGTTTGACAAGCATAAATAACAGTAGAGTGATCTCTACCGCCAAAAAATGCACCAATTGTTTTTAATGAAGATTTGGTATGGCTTTTAGATAAATACATTGATATTTGACGAGCCTGTACAATTTCGCGCTTACGGGTTTGAGATTTTACCATTTCTATTGGCACTTCAAAATACTCGCAAACTAGCTTTTGTATATACTCCATCGAAATTTCTTTCGAAGTATTTTTAATAAAATTTTTGAGCATTTGTTTGGCCAAAGCCAAATCAATGTCCTTTTTATTTAAAGTAGATTGAGCTAACAAAGAAACCATTGCACCTTCTAACTCACGCACATTGTTATCAATATGATGTGCTACATATTCTATCACTTCACTCGGTAACTCGATGCCGTCGGCATACATTTTCTTTTTAAGAATGGCGATACGTGTTTCCAGGTCTGGAATTGCAAATCTGCTGATAATCCCCATTTAAAACGGCTTAACAAACGTTCTTCTAATCCGGCTAAATCTTTTGGTGCCTTATCAGATGTTAAAATTACTTGCTTGCCCGACTGGTGTAAGTGGTTAAAAATATGGAAGAATATATCTTGGGTTTTTTCTTTACCTGCAAAATTGTGTACATCATCCATGATAATGACATCCATTGCTTGATAAAGTTAACGAAATCGTTGATAGTATTATTCTTTAACGAATCGACAAACTGCTGGCAAAATTTTTCGCACGAGACGTAAATAACCAACTTATCTGGCATATTACGTTTAATCTCATTACCTATAGCTTGTGCCAAATGGGTTTTGCCTAATCCAACCCCACCATAAATCATTAATGGATTAAATGAAGTACCACCAGGTTAGCTGCCACAGCATAACCGGCCGATCGTGCCAATCGGTTACAATCTCCTTCTATATAATTTTCGAAAGTATAGTTTGGATTTAATTGTGGGTCAACATTTAATTTTTTTAATCCAGGTATAATAAACGGATTTTTGATATCCTTATTTATTGATACAGGAATTGGCATTGATTGTGTTTTTGCTTCGGCCCCATTACCGTTTGAAGGCATATTTGTTGTATATGGAGAACCTGTATTTGAAGATTTATCAACAACGATATATATTCTAATCTTCCTTCTTCGCCCAATTGTTTTTTTACTGTTTACGAGCAGCCCAACGTAGTGTTCTTCAAGCCATTCGTAAAAAAATAAATAGGCACCTGAATGGTTAAAACTTTACCTTCTAATTTAAGTGCAGATATTGGCTCAAACCAAGTTTTAAAACTTTGGTTCGGAATGTTATCCTTAATAATTTGAAGACAGTCTTTCCACACTTCGGTACAAGTTTTTTCCATTGTATAATTATAATTTATTGGTTTTCAATCAAAAGAAGGGCATAAAACACGTGCACATTCTAGACCTCGAATATTCAAAAAATTATCAACAAAAAAAACTAATTTTAAATTAATTTGTAAGTTACTGAATAGGAGCATTATATGTTGTTGCACCTAAATTTTTATGTTAATAACTATTTATCAACAATTCAGATTAATACTCTCCAACACATCTCTTAGGCAATCAGATATCTCTCCAAGCGTTGCGTAAGCTTCTACAGCTGTTAAAATAAAAGGCATTAAATTTTGATTTGATTTAGCCGCTCCTGACAAATTCATTAAAGCCATATTTACTTCATTATTATTCGTTCTTTTTTAAGACTATTTATTTTTTCAGTTTGTATTATCCTTATAGATTCATCAACATTAAAAACATCTGTTACAACATCCTTTTCTTCGGTAAATTTATTTACGCCTACAATTATACGTTCTGCACCCTCTATTTCTTGCTGATATTTGTAAGAAGCGTTAGCAATCTCTTGCTGGATATATCCATTTTCCACTGCATTTACAGCACCTCCCATGGCATCTATTTTTTGGATGTATATTTGAGCTGCTGCTGCTATCTCATCGGTTAATGTTTCTACAAAATATGAACCTGCTAAAGGGTCAACAGTGTCTGTAACACCGCTTTCAAAAGCAATAATTTGCTGGGTGCGCAAAGCAATTTTAGCCGCAGCTTCGGTAGGTAAAGAAAGTGCTTCGTCATATCCATTAGTATGTAGCGATTGAGTGCCGCCTAAACCGCAGCCATTGCTTGGTTAGTTACTCTTATTACATTATTTAACGGTTGTTGAGCAGTTAAAGTAGATCCTCCGGTTTGGGTATGAAAACGCAACATCTGAGCTTTTTCATCTGTGGCCCCCATTTCTTTGGTCATATTTGCCCAATTCTACGGGCTGCACGAAACTTGGCAATCTCTTCAAAAAAATTATTATGGCAATTGAAAAAAAACGACAAGCGTTTTGCAAAAACATTAATATCCAAGCCTTTAGCTAAAGCCGCATTTAAATAAGCCTTACCATTTGCCAAGGTAAAGGCAAGTTCTTGTACCGCGGTAGAGCCAGCCTCGCGAATATGGTAACCTGAAATAGAAATAGTGTTCCATTTTGGCAATTCGTTACTACAATACTCAAAAATATCGGTAATTAGGCGCATAGAAGGTTTTGGCGGATAAATATATGTTCCTCTGGCGGCATACTCTTTTAAAATGTCGTTTTGGATAGTGCCCGAAATTTGCTTCAAATCAGCACCCTGCTTTTTTGCCAATGCAATGTACATGGCCAGCAATATTGCCGCTGTGGCATTAATAGTCATTGATGTAGTATTTTTTGAAGGGAAATACCATCAAATAATATCTCCATATCTTTTAATGAATCGATGGCTACTCCTACCTTTCCCACTTCGCCCTCGGCCATTTCATGATCTGAATCGTAACTATTTGAGTAGGCAAATCGAAAGCGACAGACAAACCAGTTGTTCCTTGTGCCAATAAATAATGGTAACGTTTATTAGATTCTTCGGCAGTAGAAAAACCAGCATATTGCCTCATAGTCCACAGCGACCCCTATACATGTCTTTTTGTATGCCACGAGTAAACGGAAATTCGCCAGGCATTTCGGTAGTGTGCTTTGCTGTGGTATAAATATCTTTTATCGTTATTCCTGATGTGGTTGTATGCTTTTTCGTTTCCATAATTATATATAATAGACGTTAAAATAAATCGTGTATTTCTTTTTTGATGATATTGATGGCCATTTCGTAAAGGATTTCTTCAATCTCACTCATGTGCTGCAATATTTTTTTACTTAAATCGATACCTTCTGCAGACTGAGGCATGCCTTGCACCGTGTTATTAATCATAGCAATGGTGTCGTCTTTTAATTTGCGTACAATTTGCCAACTTGTAAAATTAACATATAGTTGCTGAGTAATATATGTGATATTCGTTTTTTAATTTCATTTAGGACTATATTTTGGAGCGCAACTAAACTTATACCAGGCTGATGCAAGCGAAGCAATAAATTTGATGGATTGATACGTTCTATAAAAACAATTAGTCGCTCATGAGCCTGTAAGCGTAAGGGAAGCAGTGTTGCTTTACTTTCTTTATTGCTATTTAAGAATTTAAATCTGAAATAATTTTGGATATCGTTTTTAATTAAAAAATAGGCAACCATAACTGTTATTGTTCGCCTAATGCAGCAATTGCAACTTGGATGAAAAAAAATTGAACGCTCATTTGTTGTTTGTTTAACTACCGTAATATTAATAAGTATACCGAACAAAAATGTACATAAATATTTATATTTGTTTGCTAAATTTTAAATAACATGAGTAACAACGTAGAAACTGCTTTTGCGCCTGTATCGTTTACCCAAACCGCTGTTAAAGAACTTTTAAAACTGAGAGATCAACAAGAAATTGCCGAAGATTTTGGCCTACGTGTTGGGGTTGAGGGTGGCGGTTGCTCGGGCATGAGCTATGTTTTTGGGATTTGACCAAAAGAAAGAAGGCGATCAAGAATTTACTATAGATGGAATTAAAGTTTTTATGCACAAAGCCCACCAAATGTACTTACTAGGTATGGAAGTAGACTGGCAAGACGGACTGAACTCAAGAGGATTTACCTTTAGCAATCCGAATGCGACAAGCTCTTGCGGTTGTGGAACTAGTTTTTCGGTTTAATACCTATATTAGTTGTAACATTTTAATAGGTCTCGTTGTCTTAACAATGAGACTTTTTATTTTTAAGCTCAATTAATAAAATTTATCAAATGACTTATACCGAAAATGTAAGACTTGCGCTACAATCTATAAAAGTAATCGCCTTCGGACCATGCTTACGGCTTTAATAATTGCCATTGGCTTATCGGCTTTAGTAGGAATTCTTACTACAATAGACGCCATAAAAAAAAGCATGACGGAAGCTTTTTCGAGTATGGGATCAAACTCATTTAACATTAGAAACAGGGGCACTGGGATTAGAATGGTGGGGGAGGAAAAAGACCAAAACCATTTAAATCAATCCGTTATGAAGATGCTGTAAAATTTAGGAAAGATTAAATACACCAGCAAGTGTTGCTATTAGTGTTTTTGCAAGTGGGGGTGCTACGGTAAAATACGGACAAGAAAAAACAAATCCGAACACCAATATACAAGGAATTGATGAGAATGGGCTAGCATCACAAGGACTAAACTTAGCCTTAGGTAGAAATTTTAATGCCAATGAAGTGGCCTTGGGTAATAATGTTTGTATAATTGGTAGCGAAATTGCAAAAACATTATTCAAAAAAGAATCTCCGCTGGATAAAATTATCAACGCGGGCAATAACAAGTTGCGTGTAGTTGGGTATTAACAGAAAAAGGCTCAAGCATAGGCTTTAGTGGAGACAGGGCTGTTTATGTGCCTTTATTTAAAGCTAAACTTATCAATACAATAACAATCCATCGTATACCATTACCGTAATGGTGCCTAATTATGATTTAATGGACAATGTTATTGGAGAAGCCACTGCACAGTTTAGAAACATTAGAAAAGTTAAAATTGGCGAGCCAAATAACTTTGAAATTACCAAAAGTGATGCCATAGCCCAATCATTATTTGAAAATTAATATATGTAAGAATTGGCGGCATAGCCATTGGCATTATTACTTTATTGGGAGCAAGCATTGGGTTAATGAACATTATGCTGGTTTCTGTTACCGAAAGAACCCGAGAAATGGCATTAGAAAAGCTATTGCGCAAACCAGCTGTAATCCGCAAACAATTTTTAATAGAAGCTGTTGTAATTTGTTTAATGGGTGGCGCCTTTGGTATTTTATTGGGCATGGGATAGGTAACCTCATCTCGTTTTCTATGGGTGGCTCTTTTATTATACCTTGGCTTTATAATTGGGGGTTTTGCACTTGTATTATAGTTGGTATTGCATCGGGATACTATCCTGCCAAAAAAGCTTCTAAGTTAGATCCCGTTGAGGCCTTGAGATACGAATAAACTTAAAAAACATGTAGATAATAAAAAAAGCAAGCTTTTGAGCTTGCTTTTTTTATGTTGCAATTATCTTCCTTGATATTGCGTATCGTAATAAGCTTGATAATTACCTGAAGTAACGTTGTTTAGCCATTCTTCGTTTTCGAGATACCAGTCTACTGTTTTGGCTAAGCCTTCTTCAAACTGTAAGCTTGGAACCCAGCCCAATTCGTTTTGTAACTTTGTGGAGTCGATGGCATAGCGCAAGTCATGCCCTGCCCTATCTGTTACAAATGTAATTAGCTTAGCCGATTCGCCTTCGGCTCTGCCTAATTTTTGGTCCATTATACGGCATAAAAGATGAATTAAATCAATATTTTTCCATTCGTTGTGCCCACCAATATTATAAGTTTGCCCTGTTTTAGCTTGATGAAAAATTACATCAATTGCCCTGGCATGATCTTCTACCCATAGCCAATCGCGTACATTTTCGCCCTTGCCGTAAACCGGTACAGGTTTATGTTTTTTTGATATTGTTAATGGCCAAAGGAATTAGTTTCTCTGGAAAATGGTGAGAACCATAATTATTTGAGCAGTTAGAGATCACAACATCTAAGCCATACGTATCATGATAGGCACGCACAAAGTGATCGAACTTGCTTTAGAGGCTGAGTAAGGACTATGAGGATCGTAAGCAGTGGTTTCGGTAAACATACCTGTTTCGCCCAAGGCGCCATAAACCTCATCTGTAGAAACATGGTAAAAGCGCTTGGTTGCATAATCATTTTTCAATATTCTCTGGCAGCGTTTAGCAAATTTACAGTACCAATTACGTTGGTAAGCACAAATGCAGATGGATTGGCAATGGAACGATCTACATGAGATTCGGCGGCTAAGTGAATAACCGCATCAAAATTCTCCGCACTAAAAAGTGCATTAATTTCTTCTGCATTGGTAATATCTGCCTTTACAAATCTGTAATTATGCTTACTTTCAATATCGGCAAGATTAGCTAAATTCCTGCATAGGTAAGTGCGTCGAGGTTTATAATCTGATAATTTGGATATTTGTTTACAAAACGGCGCACCACATGCGAACCGATAAAACCAGCCCCTCCGGTAATTAATATTTTTTTCATTAAGTAATTTGTTTGGGTAAATTTAACTTATTGGCATATGAAGCTAAATTTCCTTTATATATTTTAGTCAACAGTTTATTAAATTCCTCAGTTAAATCGTATCGTAAATCTTCATGTAGCTTTTTCAAATTTTCGAAGAGTTACTGTAGCTGATTTAACAAAATAATTTGCAAATATATGCTCGTAATTTTTAGTTAAGGAATATTTAGCCATCTTAAATTCTGTAATCGTGTTATTTAAAAGAAAAATTCTCAATTCTACATCTTCAAAAAGAGCTTTAGTAACCTTAAAATTATGATTTACAAGTTTAAACAGTTTGCGTAAACTAAGCAAAACTTCTTTTGCTGTGGTGTTTTTTGTAACAGAAAGTGTAGCCATTGTGTTTAAAATATTTTCCTTAATGGTTTGAGCTCGTTGTGCCAAATGGATTTCGTCTTCTAACAACAAAAAATGAAGATGTTCGGTAAGCACTTTATCTTTAGCTATCAAGCGTAGTAAAAGTTTATCCTTTTCTTTTACAGGAAGGTCTAAAATTTCTTTTTTAAGGTTTTTGTGCTCACTTAATTTCATTTAAAAAGGATTGTCTCTCAATAGGTCTCCCAGTTCCAAGCAGAACTTAGCATTTCTTCTAAACTTACTCCGCTTTCAACCTAAAATTTGATTAGCCAAAGTTACATCGCCATAGGTTTTTTCTATATCCCCTTCGCGACGAGGGCCAATTGTATAATTAACTTTTGTCCGGTAGATTTTTCAAAAGCATGGATAATTTCTAGTACCGATGAGCCTTTTCCTGTACCAATATTAAACACTTCGTAGTTATTTTCTTGCTTAGCTGCTAAACGTTTAATTGCCGCAACGTGTGCCTTGGCCAAATCAACCACATGAATGTAATCTCTAATTGCCGAACCATCGGGCGTATGGTAATCGTTACCAAAAACAGTTATTGGACCACGTTTGCCAATGGCCGATTGGGTAATAAAGGGTACCAAATTTTGAGGAACGCCAATTGGAAGTTCGCCAATTAAAGCAGATGAATGTGCACCCACCGGGTTAAAATAACGCAGAGCGATAACTTGTAAATCTTTATCTACTGCGCAAGTTTCTTGCAATATTTCTTCGGCTATTTGCTTGGTATTACCATACGGCGATTCGGCTTTTTAACTGGTGCTGTTTCTGTAACAGGCAAATAATCAGGCTGACCATAAACCGTACATGACGAAGAAAAACAAGCTTAACTTTACTATTAAATGCTGTTAAAATATTTATTAATGAGTAAAAATTGTTTCGATAATATTTTAATGGTTGTTGTACCGACTCTCCTACGGCCTTAAAAGCCGCAAAATGGATAATCCCACTAATATCGGCGTATTTTTTTGCAAATTCGTTTACAGCTTGTTCATCACATAAATCTAATTTTACAAATTCAGGTTTTTTGCCACAAATTTTTTCAATTTGATTTAATATTTTCGGATCTGAGTTTGAAAAATCATCTACAATTATAACTTCATATCCTGCATTAAAAAGTTCTACAACCGTATGAGAACCAATATAACCCGCACCACCGGTAACTAATATCTTTGCCATTATTTGTTGTACTTATTAAAATTTTTATGTTCGTTATTGATGAGCGCTTCTTTAGGCAACGATTTAAAATATTCGTAAGTTATTTTTAAGCCTTCGGCTCTATTCACTTTTGGTTTCCAGTTTAACAATTCTATAGCCTTGGTAATATCTGGTCGCGTTGTTTAGGATCATCTGTTGGCAATTCCTTACATACAATTTTTTGAGAAGTACCTGTTAATTTAATAATTTCTTGTGCAAAATCCATCATGGTAATTTCATCGGGATTACCAATGTTTACAGGCTGGGCATAATCGCTAAATAGCAAACGGTAAATACCTTCAATCAAATCATCCACATAACAAAAAGAACGAGTTTGACTTCCATCGCCAAAAACAGTTAAATCTTCACCTCTTAATGCCTGGCCAATAAATGCAGGTAAAACACGGCCATCATTTAAACGCATTCTGGGCCCATAAGTGTTGAAAATTCTTACAATTCTAGTCTCTAAACCATGAAAAGTATGGTAAGCCATTGTCATAGCTTCTTGAAAACGTTTAGCCTCATCGTAAACTCCCCGCGGACCAACAGGATTTACATTGCCCCAATATTCTTCGGGTTGTGGATTTACGGTTGGATCTCCATATACCTCTGATGTAGAAGCAATTAACAAACGAGCTTTTTTTGCCCTTGCCAAGCCTAATAAATTATGAATACCTAAAGAACCAACTTTTAAAGTTTGAATTGGAATTTTTAAATAATCTATTGGACTAGCTGGAGAGGCAAAATGCAATATATAATCTAATTTACCAGGTACGTATACAAATTTTGAAACATCGTGGTTATAAAATTCAAATTTTCCAGTTTAAATAAGTGAGCGATGTTTTGTAAATCTCCAGTAATTAAATTGTCCATGCCTATTACATGGAAATCTTCTTTAATAAACCTATCGCATAAATGTGAACCTAAAAATCAGCGGCGCCAGTAATTAAACCCTTTTTCTTTCCATTATATATTAACTAATTTTCTGCCCACGCTGTTGTAATAATACCCTAGGTCAATCATTTTTTGTAGGTCGAAAAGATTTCTTCCATCAAACACTACTTTATTGGTTAATAGACTATCCATTTTTTCAAAATCAGGATTTCGAAATACCGACCATTCGGTAGCGATTAAAAGCGCATCGGCGTTGATTAATGTATCATATTGATTTTCGGCAAAAGTAATTTTATTACCCAAACTGATTTTACATTAGTCATAGCTTCGGGATCAAAAGCACTTACTGTTGCGCGCTTTTTTTAACAGTTCGTTAATAATATATAAAGCTGGAGCCTCTCTAATGTCATCAGTTTCAGGCTTAAATGCTAAACCCCAAAGCGCAAAATGTTTCCTTTGATATCTCCTTTATAATAGTTTAACAACTTCTCTACCAAAACTGTTTTTGCTTTTCGTTTACATCCATTACGGCTTTTAAAATTTTAAAATCATAATTATGGGCATCGGCAGCAATAGCCAAAGCCTGCACATCTTTAGGAAAACAGCTGCCTCCGTATCCAATTCCTGGAAACAAAAAACGTTTACCAATACGTTCATCAGCGCCAATTCCTTTTCGTATAGCATCTACATCAGCACCTACAATTTCGCATAAATTTGCAATCTCGTTCATAAAAGTAATCTTAGTGGCCAAAAAAGAGTTGGCTGCATATTTGGTGAGTTCAGAAGAACGCTCATCCATAAAATATATCGGATTGCTTGACGAACATAGGGTGCATAAAGCTCGGCCATTAACTTTTGAGCTTTTTCACTGGTGGTACCAATTACTACGCGATCTGGCTTCATAAAATCCTCAACAGCAACGCCTTCACGTAAAAACTCGGGGTTAGAAACCACATCGATTTCAACCTTAGTGTAGGCTGCAAAAACTGATTGAACTTTATCGGCCGTACCCACTGGCACTGTTGACTTGTTTACAATTACTTTATATTCTGTTACTAGTTTAGCAATGTCTTTAGCCGCCCCTAAAATATAAGAAAGGTCGGCAGCACCATCGCCCCCCGGAGGGGTTGGCAAAGCCATAAATATAATTTGTGCTTGCTTTACCGCTTTAGCCAAATCTGTTGTAAATGATAACCGGCCTTGGGCAATGTTACGATGAAACAAAACATCCAAACCCGGCTCATAAATAGGCACTTCACCAGCAATCATCTTGTTTACTTTTGCTTCGTCAATATCTACGCATATTACGTTGTTGCCTGTTTCTGCTAAACAAGTTCCAGTAACTAAACCTACATAACCAGTTCCAATTACAGCTATCTTCATATATTAATAAGGATTTAAATTTATTACGCTATATTAGGGCGAAGATAAGAAATTAACACGCAAAATGCTTTGGATTTATAACATTGGAATATTAATTTATGGATTGCTGATAAAATTGGCCTCGCTTTTTAACACTAAAGCCAAATTATTTGTAACCGTAGAAAAAATATTTTTGAGCAAATAAGTCAACGAATTATCCCCGAAGATAACCCAATCTGGTTTCATTTTGCCTCTTTAGGAGAGTTTGAGCAAGGAAAGCCAGTATTGGAAAAAATAAAAAAAACTGACCCAGATCAAAAAATTGTGATTACTTTTTTTTCGCCATCGGGATATGAAATAAGAAAAAATTACGCCTTGGCGGATGTGTTTTACTTGCCTATTGATAACGCTAAAAATGCCAAAAAATTCATTCAATTGGTAAACCCCAAAAAAGCAATATTTACGAAATACGAATTTTGGCATCACTACTTTAAAGAACTACATAAAAACAATATTCCTCTTTATTTAATTTCTGTAATTTTCAGAAAAGAACAAGTTTTTTTTAAATGGTATGGGGTATTTTACAGAAAAATGTTAAGCTACGTAACTCATTTTTTTGTGCAAAATCACGAGAGCATTGCCCTTTTACAAAGCCTAAATTTAACAAACGTTAGTTTAGGAGGAGATACACGTTTTGATACTGTATATGAAAAATGCGTTGCAGCCAAAAGAGCTAACACTTATTGAAACTTTTTGTGGGGTAGTAATGTATTAATTGCCGGTAGTACTTGGTCAGAAGACGAAAAATTGCTGGTTGCTTTAACTCATAAACATCCTGATTGGAAGTTTATCATAGCACCTCATGAAATTGGTGCATCACATATTCAAGAAATTGAAAAAATGTTTCCAAAAGCCATTAAATATTCTGATTTAAATAATGGTGCCCAAAATTTAAATTTAGCCTGTCAAATACTCATATTAAACAATATTGGTATGCTTTCTTTTTTATACCAATATGGTAAAGTAGCTTATATTGGTGGGGGTTTCGGAGCGGGTATACACAATACTTTAGAAGCAGCAGCATTTGGTTTACCCGTAATTTTTGGCCCTAAATATGATAAATTTCAAGAAGCTAAAGATTTAATCGCATTAGGTTGTGGCTGGCAAAATAAGTAACGAAAACGAACTTTTAAGCGCATTTAACAATTTCAAATCCAACGAAAAAGCCTCGCTAGCTGCAAAAAATTATGTAGCTACAAAAAGAGGTGCTACAGAAAAGATTATTAAACACCTCAATATTTAGATTTAACACTAATAAAATTATGACTTAACCATTTCTTCTAAAACGTCAATAAATCTAGGGTCATCATTTAAACTTTCAACCAATTGTATCTTTTCACCTCCAAGTTCAGTAAACTCTTCCTGATATTCAAAAGTAATTTCATGTAAGGTTCTAAACAATCGGCTACAAAAGCGGGGCTAAAAACCAATAGTCTTTTTTTACCTTCAACGGCTAATTTTTTTAATACATCTGTTGTATAAGGCTGTACCCAAGGGTCTTTGCCTAAGCGAGATTGGAAGCAAACCGTAAAATTGTTGCGCTCAATTCCCATTTTAGCAGCAATTAAACGTGCTGTGTCGTGGCATTGTGCAGAGTAGCAAAATTGATTACTGTCGTTTAAAATATGGCAGCAATCGGGATTTTTTAAACAATGATTTTGCGTATGATCGCCTTTTCGCAGTTGTCTTTGCGGCAAACCATGAAAACTAAACAAAACATGGTCAAATGTTTCGGGGTTGTATTTACGGGCATTGTCGGCAAAAATTTCAATCATTTTTGCATGATTATGAAAAGAATTCACAAACGATATTGCGGGTATAGTTTGCCATTTGCTTACCAACTCCATTACCAACTGTAAAACTGAACCGGTTGTTGCAGAGGCATATTGAGGAAATAACGGAATAACCTTGATGCTTTCTACTAAATTATCTTTTAGCTTTGATAAAGCATTTTCGATAGATGGATTTTGGTAGCGCATGGCCAACTCTACGTGGTATTCTTCCCCAAGCTTTTCTTGCAACATTGCTGCTTGTATTTTGCTGTAATGAAATAAAGGCGAACCAGTTTCATCATCCCAAATTTCACGGTATAATTTAGCAGTTTTAGGACTACGAAAAGGAACGATAATACCTTTTACCAGTAAAAAACGGACAGGAGCCGAATATCTATTACCCTTTCATCCATTAAAAATTGGTCTAGATATTTTCTAACATCTTTTACCGAAGTACTATCTGGTGTACCTAAATTTACTAACAATACGCCCTTTTCGCCATTTTAATAATAGTTAATGTCTTAATTGTGTTCTAGATTATTGGCTGCCAAAGATACATTATGGATGTGTTGATATAGCCGAAATTAGAATAATTACTTTTTAATGATGAAATAATTGCAAGCCACTTACCAAAGTTCTAGTTCAGACTTTACGTTTTCCATAAGCCCATGGGTGTAGATGTAGCGCCACAAATACCAACTTTATCATTTGGCATGAACCAACTTTTATCAAGTTCTTCTACATTAGAGATAAAATAAGAATTTGGATTAAATTTCTTACAAACGTCATAAAGTACCTTGCCGTTTGACGATTTTTTACCCGATACGAAAATAATTTTATCGTAATGCGACACAAAACTTTCTAGTTCTTCGTAACGATTTGAAACTTGCCTGCAAATGGTATCATTAGCTTTCACCTCATACCCCCTGTTTATCAACTCGTTTTTAATTTGATAAAATTTATCAGTGCTTTTGGTAGTTTGGCTATATAAGGTAAATTGATTTGGCAATTTTACGTTATCCAACTCGGCAATATCTTGAAAAACGATAGCATTTCCGTTAGTTTGTCCCTGCAAACCTATCACTTCGGCATGGCCATGTTTGCCAAATATTAAGATTTGCTCTTTCTGGTCGTAAGAGCTTTTAATTCTGTTTTGCAATTTTAAAACTACCGGACAAGAAGCATCTATTAATGTTAAATTGTTATTTAATGCCAACTCGTAAGTAGATGGAGCTTCGCCATGCGCCCTAATTAAAACTTTTTCGTTATTTAATTGATGCAATTGGTCGTGATCAATAATTCTTAAACCTTTAGCTTTTAACCTTTCAACTTCTTCGTCATTGTGCACTATATCGCCTAAACAATATAAATATTCATCTTTGTCTAAAATTTCTTCGGCCATATCTATGGCATAAACAACACCGAAACAAAAACCAGAAGACTTATCTATTGTTACTCTTAGTTGTACTCCATTTTAATGTTGTTTTAAAGGTTAACAGTTTAGCTTAAATAAACTCGATCTTCTTCTCCCTCAACATCTAAAATTACGTCTACATGTTCTTTTAAGATAGTGGCCAATTCCAGACCCACAAAATCTGTTGCAATGGGAAAAATTTTATGGCTTCTATCAACTAATACAGCTGTACGAATTTTTTTATGGGGTGTGTTTAAGAATACCCCTAAGCCATAAGCTAATGTTTTACCGCTATTTAAAACGTCATCAACTAAAACGATGACTTTATTTTTCCATTCGGTTTCTGGCAAATCGGTTTTAGCAATCAGTTTACTGTTCTGTTTTTCTATATCTATGCGTAAAATAGTTACTTTAAAAGTAGCAATTTGAGCTAACACTGCTTTTAAGCGAAGTGCAAATTTAAAACCTCTATCCCAAATACCTGCTAAAACAATTTCTTTTTCGTCTATGTTATCCTCCAAAATCTGATAAGCGATTCTGTTGATTTTTTGGGTAATTTGATGTTGATTTAAAAGAATTACTTGATTTTCGGGCATTTTTTTAAAACATTATTTCTACAAAATAACAACTTTAAGCTACAAAAACAAATTCAAAAAATTAATGACTGTTTTTTGTATTCGCTTAACCTTATTTTGGATAGGATAATACACAAAATTAGCACCTTCGGGCACTACCACAAAAACACACATATAGTTTTCGGGTTTTTTTATATGTTTTTAAGAAGTGTTCTTTTTTTATCAGGATGAATAATTCCTTTTTGTACAAACTCTTCGAGGGTTGACGCTTGTATTGTCCAATTGGTATTTAAATCTGCTTTATTTAAAATGAGCTCGCCAATATTTACTTCGTGCTGGTGGGCAATAAAAATTGGATGTACAGAAATTCCTTCCATCATAATATCTATGGCCACTTCTTTATCGATTCGGCATAAAGGCTCAAATCTTTTTCTAAACTTACCAAAGGACTTACCTTTTTTGCCTTATTGGGTTCGCCATCTTGATTCAAATTATTAACAACTCTTCTGCTTCCATCGACTAATAATTATTTATTTAACTGTAACAGTACAACATTTTCTACGTGTTGTGTATGTGGAAACATATCAACTGGTTTAATGCGCACTACATTATATTTTTCTTTTAACAAAGCCAAATCTCTGGCTTGTGTAGCTGCATTACAACTCACGTATACAATTTTTTCGGCTTCCATTTCTAGCAGTCGCGTTATTACCTCGACGTGCATTCCTGCTCGTGGCGGATCCGTAATAACTACATCTGGCTTACCGTGCTGGGCAATAAACTGAGGAGTTAAAATATCTTTCATATCGCCAGCATAAAAAATGGTATTGTCTATTTTATTTATCTGGGCATTGTATTTTGCATCTTCAATTGCAGTTGGCACATATTCTATACCAATAACCTGTTTTACACTTGTTGCGATAAAATTGGCAATGGTGCCCGCACCAGTATATAAATCATAAACCAGTTCATCCCTTTAAAACCAGCAAATTCTTTGGTAATTTTATACAATTGATAAGCCTGCACCGAATTGGTTTGATAAAAAGATTTAGCACCAATTTTAAATTGTATGTTGCCTCCATTTTCTAGGGCATTTGTTCAAAAATATGGTCTCTGCCTGTAAGTTATCACTTCCTGATCAAAAAATAGTATCGTTCTTTTTTTGATTTTCGATATAAAGTAGCGACGTGATTTCTGGAAATGAAGTTTTAAATGCGACATTAAACCATCAATTTGTAATGGCGAGGCATAAGCAAAAACCACTACAACCATTACCTCACCGGTTGAAGAGGTACGGATAATGAGGTTACGTAAAGCACCTTCGTGGTTGCGCAAATCGTAAAAAATAAGTTCGTTTGCCAAGGCATAAGCCCTAACGCTTAGCCTAATGCTATTGCTTGGCTCTGCCTGTAAATAGCAATGTGCTATGTCTAAAATTTTATCAAAACGCAACGGAACGTGAAAACCTAGTGCATTCATTTCTCTGCCTTCGGCTTCAAACTCCATATCGCTGGCGTTTAGCCAACGTTTGTTAGAAAAAGTATATTCTAATTTATTGCGGTAGTATTTATTTCGGCCGAACCTAAAATTGGTTCCATTGCCGATGTATCTATTTTAGCCAAGCGCTGCCAAAGCGGATTCCACATTTTTTTGTTTAAATTTCAATTGGGAATCGTACTCCATGTGTTGCCATTTACAGCCACCGCATGTACCAAAATGGCTACAAAAAGCTTGCTGACGTAAAGTAGACGGAATTTGTACGTTTTCTATAATTGCTTCTGCAAAATTCTTTTTCTTTTAACCAAACGCATCAACTGTATCGCCAGGCACTGCTTTGTCTACAAAAATCACTAAATCATCGGCCTTGCAAACGCCCTTACCTTCTTCGGCAATATCAATAATGCTTAATCCCGAAATTCGGATGGGCTCAGCATTTCTTCTGTTTCTACTCATCGCTTGCAAATATAAGGAATAAGCAGCAAAGATGAAGGAGCAAAGCCGAAAGTGAAAAGGTAAAAGCGAAAGGCTAACAAACAGAGCATACTTAACCTAGCCTTTAATAAAGCTAAGTAATTGACTTATGAATTAGTAAATTTAATTTCCAAATACTTAAGGATAAGTCTAAAACACCCACAACTAAATTAAAACTTACATCAAAATGTTCGTCAATGTTTACAGAAATTCAAAAGTTTCTTGACTCATACATGAAATGTGTTTATATTAATTACAACAACACATTTCATACCAAAACCAAAACGGTATAAACATAAATAAAAAAAACGATGAATAATTTTATAAGGCAGCTTTTACCAAATAAGGCAAGATTTCTTTTTGAAAAGTTACAAAGTTTTTACGCACATCAGAGTCGCTAACTGAAGTAAAAGCAAAAGAAAACACAATACTTTTACTCGCTTTTAGCAAGAATGCCAATCCACCACGGCGAGCAGGATTTTTTTTAAAGTGATCAAGCTCTAAGTAAGCAGACAGCAACAATGATTCCAGTTGATCAGAAAGATGTTTTAAAAACTCTTGTGAGTTTGCGTTTTCACGGACAAAATCCCAGCCAATAAATTCATTACAAACTGTATATGATAAGCGGCAGGTTTTCATTACCAAAGCCTTTAAATGTTCTTCTTCATTAGCAAACTGCACTTTGTTACTTAATATTTCGTGCAAATTTACGTCCAGGTAATCTTAAAATCGCATCTAAAACTTGTTCTTTGCTGTCGAAATATTTATAGATGGTAGCTTTAGCAATTCGGGCTTTTTTGGCAATTTCGTTTACACTGGTTTTATGGTAACCATATTTTCTAAAAAGCTCTTTGGCAGCTTTAAGTATGCTCTCTTTAATTTTTTCTGGTTCCTTATTAACTACTTGTAAAGTGTTGCCAGCTATAATAACACTATATTGTTTAAGAGATATTTTTGCAGGAGCCTTAACCGGACTACCATCATGTAGTGAATATTTAGCGCCAGAAACTGGATCTGTTGCCGTTATGTTTGGGTCATCTAAAACCACGGCATTTTTAATTTGGGGATTTACCGTACTGCACCTATCAAAAGCTACGTAAGCATTATCAATTCTTCGGTAAATAATAATGCCCGCCACGCCATAGCCTGTTAAAGCAACTGCACCTCCTGCTGTACTTAATCTGCTTAACCTCGGATCTGTTAAGGGCGAGCTAAAATTTACAGGCACATTGGGCACAATATCATTCTCTTTGGCACAAGACATACCAAGCAAAACAACTAATAATAAGCCATTATCTTTTTCAATATTATATAATTGCTGTTTTGTATTGTTTTAAAAATCTTACGTCATTTTCAGAAAACAAGCGTAAATCTTTTATTTCAAATTTTAAGTTGCTATACGCTCTATGCCCATACCAATGCAAAACCACTATACTTTTTACTATCAATACCGCAGTTTTCTAACACGTTTGGATCTACCATGCCGCAACCTAAAATTTCTACCCATCCACTCTGTTTACACATTTGGCAGCCATCGCCCTGCAAATAGAGCAAGATATGTCCATCTCGGCACTTGGCTCAGTAAAGGGGAAGTAAGACGGACGGAAACGCACTTTTGTGCCTTCGCCGTATAGCTCCTGTACAAAATAGAATAAAGTTTGTTTTAAATCGGCAAAAGAAACGTTTTCATCAACATAAAGGCCTTCTACTTGATGGAAGAAGCAATGTGCTCTAGCAGAAATAGCTTCATTTCTGTATACACGACCAGGCATTAAGGCCCTAAAAGGTGGTTTGCCAGCTTCCATCATGCGTACTTGTACAGATGAGGTATGGGTACGCAAAGCGATATCGCCTTTATCTTCGGCATTAGCGCCTGCAGTTTCGGATTTTTTTATGAAAAATGTGTCCTGCATATCTTGCAGGATGTTCTTCTGGAAAATTTAATGCAGAAAAATTATGCCAATCGTCTTCAATTTCTGGACCTTCGGCAACACTAAAACCAAGTTTATTAAAAATTTCGATGATTTCTCTTCTTACCAAAGCCAATGGGTGACGAGCGCCAATTTCAAAATCTTCGCCTGGCAAAGTTAGATCTAGCTCTGAGTTTTCAGCTTGAAGTGCTGAGTTTTGAATTACTTCGTTTAAGCTTGATATTTAGCCTCGGCCAGTTGCTTAAATTCGTTTAAAACTTTACAAGTGTCCTTTTTTCTCGGGAGAAACAGTTTAAATTCATCAAAAATATCTTTAATGATACCTTTTGTGCCTAAAAAACGAATACGAAATTGCTCCAGCTCATCGGCACTTGAAGTGTCAAATGCATTAATTTCTGCCGTATACTTTGAAATTTGGTCTTGTAACATTTGCCAAATATACAGCATTTACAGTAATATTTTGCAAGGTTGCGGTTCAAATAGCAAGTTGAAACGTATTTATTACAAGAAAATGAACCGACGAGCAAAATTTAACATAAAAAAAGCGATGACAATTTTGCATCGCTTTTTTAGGAGCTGTTGTAATTATATCACCACCCAATTCTTTGCCCACTTTAGTAAAGGCCGCGATTGCTTTATCTAAATGATGTTGCTCATGCGCAGCAGAAAGTTGCACTCTAATTCTGGCTTTACCTTGCGCCACAACTGGATAAAAGAAACCGATAACATAAATTCCTTCATCGAGCATTTTAGGCAGCAAAATGTTTGCGCAATTTAGCATCATACAACATTACGGGAACAATTGATGAAAAACCAGGTTTGATATCAAAACCAGCTTCAGTCATTTTTTCTCGGAAATATTTGGTGTTACGTTCTAGCTTATCTCGCAAATCGGTTGTTTCGCTTAGCATGTCTAATACCGCAATAGAAGCACTGCAATGGCCGGAGCTATGTGTTAGAAAATAAAATATGGACGAGAACGCTGGCGAAGCATGTCGATAATTTCTTTTTTTACCAGATGTAAATCCGCCAGATGCGCACCCAAAGCCTTACATAAAGTACCAGTAATGATATCTACACGATCCATTACACCGAAATGCTCGTGGGTTCCGCGGCCAGTTTTACCTATAAAACCTGAACAATGCGATTCATCAATCATTACCAAAGCCTCGTATTTATCTGCCAAATCGCAAATTCTATCTAATGGCGTCTACCGAGCCATCCATAGAAAAAAGCGCCGTCGGTACAATAATTCGATGTCGGCAATTTTTAGCAGCGATCAATTGCTGCTCCAAATCTTCCATGTCGGTATTTTTATACCTAAAACGTTGTGCTTTGCATAAACGAACGCCATCGATAATAGAAGCGTGATTTAATTCATCTGAAATAATCGCATCTTGTGCATCAAATAAAGGCTCAAAAAACACCGCCGTTTGCATCAAAAGCTGCAGCATATAAAATGGTGTCTTCGGTTCCTAAAAATTCGGAAATTTTGGCTTCCAATTCTTTGTGAATGGTTTGTGTGCCACAGATAAATCGTACAGAAGACATGCCGTATCCATAATCGTCTAGTGCTTTTTTAGCGGCTGCAATTACTTTGGGGTGCGACGATAAACCTAAGTAGTTATTTGCACAAAAATTGATAACTGTGCCACCGGTACTTATTTTAATTTCGGCATTTTGAGGCGTAGTAATAATGCGTTCTCGTTTATATAACCAGCATTTTCTATTTCTTGGAGCTCTTTTTGAAGAACAGACTGTAAAGTTTTATACATCTTTTTTGGGTTGGATGACATTCAAATAACGGTTTTACACCACAAATATAAAACATAATAAATTGTTTACTTAACAAACTTTAACACATTAATTTATCTTATACCAAACTTCAGCGATATTTATTCCTTTAATTTGTAGAATGAAAAATATTTACCTTTTTTTAGCAGCAACTTTGTTTTTTACAAAAACTTTACTAGCGCAACAGTTTCAAATTACGGGTAAAATTACCGATGATAATGGCCAAATTGTTCCTTTTGTGTCGGTTTTTGAAAAAAAACACCAGTAAAGGAGTTTCTGCCAATGCCAATGGTTTTATACACTATTAACTGGCCAAAGCAATACCACCTTGGTTTTTAAAGCCATAGGCTATAAAACCGCCGAAGTCCAATTTAACGGTAACGGGCAATGCAACAGTAAGCCAACAATTAACTGCCGAAAGTTATACACTAAACGATGTGATCATTAGGCCAATGCCGAAGACCCTGCATTTGAAATAATTAGACAAGCGATTAAGAAAAGAAAAAAACACCTTAAATGAGGTAGAAAGTTTTAAAAGCGATGTATACATAAAAGGCTTACAAAAATTAGTTGCTGCACCCAAAAAATTATGGGCCGCGACATACAAAAAAACATTAATCTAGATAGTAACCGAAAAGGCATTTTGTACCTATCAGAATCGCAATCTATTTTTAGCTTTAAATGCCAAATCAAATAAAGGAAGAAATGGTGTCTTCTAAGGTTTCTGGCCGTAATAATGCCTTAGCTTTAACAAAGCATCAGATTTATTGATTAATTTTACGAAAACTGCTTTTAGAAAACACAGGCTAAGTGCTCGTAGTTTTGTATCGCCAATTGCCCAAAACGCCTTATTTTATTACAATTACAAATGGCTAGGCACCAGTACAGAAAACGGCGAAACAATTAATAAAATTGAAGTAATACCAAAAGAATAAACGACCCCGTTTTTAGAGGTGTTATTTATATTTCCGAAGATAGTTGGCGACTTTTGGGCGCAAACCTTAACTTAACTAAACAGGCAGGTATAAATTTTGTGGATACGCTTAATATTACTCAGCAATTTATAAAAATAGCAAAAGTTTACATGCCTTTCAACACAAAATTCGAATTTAACGGCAAGGTGTTTGGATTTAATTTGCAGGTTATTTTATCGGTATTTTTAGCAATTACATATCAATCCAAATTTCCCAAAAAATTATTTTACAGCAGAAATCTTAAAAATTACTAAAGCAGTAAAAAAAAAGATTCGCTGTATTGGATAAATAACAGGCCAATTCCGCCTAAGCGATGAAGAAAAAATAGATTATAAAGTGAAAGATAGCATCGCATTGCGTAGAGATATCTAAAACTTATCTAGATTCTTTGGAACGCGTAAACAACAAATTTCAGCTCTCTAAATTATTTTTAACAGGCTATAGCATCAATATAGGTACGATAAAAAATATTTCTATTTCGACCCACTCATTCGCTCAGTATTTTACAACACGGTTGAAGGCTTTGCCTTAAAATATGGAGTAACCTTCCGTAAACTTTGGCAGACAGAAAAAATTATGCCATAAGGCCAGAAATTGCGTTATGGAATTTCTAATCAATTACTTAACGGAAAAAATTTCGGGAAGCTATTATTACGACCCGCTTAAAAGAGCAAGTGTAGGCGCTAGTTTTGGCACCGAAATAGCGATTTAAACCGATACGGAACTTTAGATTTATTAAACAACAGTTTAAACAGCTTGCTTTTTGAAAAAAAACCTATCTAAATTATAATAAAAGAAATAGCAACCATTAACACGACCAGAGAATTGGCAGATGGCCTACAGGCAACCATGTTGGGTAAATATACAAAAAAATTATACGCTGCAAAACACAGCTAATTATAAATTTAGAGCAATAAAAGATGTTGAGTTTACATCGAATAATCCTTTTACACCGCAACTGAAACGCCCTTGTTCCCTACCTACAAAGCTTTTGATGTTTCGGCAGTGCTTACTACACCATTGGACAAAAATACACAACAAGACCCGACGGCAAATTTTATGAAGAATCTAAATATCCACGCATACAATTAGGTTACAGGCAAGGATCAAAAATATTTTGGGTAAGCGACGCTGATTATAACCTATTGAGTTTAGAAATTACCAAGAGCGCATTAGCACAGGATTGTTAGGTTACTCGTCATTTGTAATTGGCGCCGGAAAATTTTTAAACAATAATAGCGTTTTTACCCAGACATGAAAACATTTTAAAGGTAACAGCGCAACCTTGTTTCCACCAAACCTACGCAAGTTTAGGTATTTAGACTTTTACAGATACAGCACAAATGAGCAATATGCCGAAGCACACTTAGGACATAATTTTGCAGGTTTTATTACCAATTAAAATTCCGCTTTTGCGCAAACTAAAGTTAGCAGAATTTGTAGGCATAAATTACTTGTCACAGCCACAAAAAAGAAATTATACCGAGTATTTATTTGGGCTTACAACGCCTTTTGTTTAGCGTAAGTTATGGCTGGGCCTATGATGGAATAAAAAAAAATAAATGAAGGAATTAGAATAGCACTAGGGTTTTAAATTTGAGTGTGCAAAAAATGACTTATATCACATTGCACACAAACAACAACTCAAATTAGTATATTTGCAACATTCACGCCGTTTGCAACGGTATCAATGAAATTATGAAATACAATACCTTACTTTATTATTGCTATAGCCCGATAGCTATGCAGAGCAGTTTGCTACTGATCATTTAAATTTTTGCAAATCATTAGGCTTAGTAGGCCGAATTATCGTTGCCGATGAGGGCCTAATGGAACAGTTTCTGGTACCGTAGAAGCATGTAAAACTTATATGGAACACGTGCATGCCGATGAACGTTTTGCAAAAAAACAGAATTTAAAATTGATGAAGTAAACGAGCCGTCGTTTATTAAAATGCATTGCCGATACAAATCGGAAATTGTACATTCTGGTCTTCGAGACAAAAGCATCATCGACCCAAATAAGCAAACAGGCAAATATTTAGAGCCCAAGGAATTTGCCGAGATGATAGACCAAGAAGATGTGGTGGTGGTGGATGTACGCTCAAATTACGAGCATAATTTGGGGTAAATTTAAAAACGCTATCACATTTGACATTGATAATTTCCGCGATTTTCCAGACCAAATTAATGCATTGGCCCAATAAAAGACAAAAAAATAATGACCCTATTGCACAGGCGGAATCAAATGCGAAAAGCAAGTGCATTATTATTACACCACGGCTTAAAGATGTTTATCAGTTACACGGAGGAATCATCAAATACGGGAAAGAAGCAGGTGGTAAAGATTTTGAAGGCAAATGCTAGTGTTTGACAACCGCATAGCAGTTGACGTTAATTCGGTAAATCCAAAAATAATATCTACATGCTATAACTGTGGCACAACAACGCCAAAATGATAAACTGCGCAAATCCAGAATGCAACGAACACATTACCCAATGTGATGACTGTGCGATAAATTACAAGGATTGTTCTGAACAGTGTACTACTCATCCCCGTAAAAGACCCTATGATGGTACCGGTTATTATGTAAAAGTGCCACAGCCTATAGTTAAAAACGGTTAGCAGATTTTAAAAAATATTGTAGCCTTAATTAAAAAGCAGTTTTAGTTATATATATTTATCTAAAATAGCTATTTTGCATTAATTTTTTAGGCTAAACAATGACAAAAAAAAATATTAACAAATCATATTTCTATATCTAGCTTTATTTTCCATAAAAATTAAAGCAATAGACATACAAAATATTGGTGTTCCATACATCCAAAACTACCCCAAATCACCTATCTTTCGGGCAATCAAAATTGGGCCATCGCAAAAGATAACAATGGTTTAATGTATTTTGGCAATGCCGAAGGTTTATTAATTTATGATGGTAAATATTGGCAACAATATAAAATGCCCAATAGGCAAATTGTACGTGCCGTTGCTACTGAAAACAAGGTAAAATTTACACTGGCAGTTTTGCCGAATTTGGGTACTGGTCGTACCAAAACAAGTACTTAAATACACTTCTTTAATAAAACTTATTCCTAAGGCCTATCAGCCTTCCGATGAAATCTGGAAAATTTATGTAGAAGGTAAAAAAGTAATTTTTCAATCTTTTTCAACTATTTACATTTACGAAAACAATAGAGTTACAGTGGTAAAAAGCACCCGGCATTTTATTGTTTTTACATAAAGCAGGTAAAAACTTTTTTGCCGAAGTAATAGGCAAAGGCCTGCATGAGCTTAAAGGAAAAAAATTAATTCCTTTGGCTGGTAGCGAAATTTTAAGCAAAACTAGCGTGTTATCTATTTTACCGTATAAAAACAACAGCTTTATTAATGGCACTAGCAAAAACGGATTATTTATTTATGATGGCAAAACTTTTAAGAAATGCCAAGTGCAGCGAATTCTTTTTTAAAAACCTATCAACTTAACAATGGGCGTTAAAATTTTAAATAAATATTAACGCCTACGGCACCATATTAAACGGCATTATAATATAGACGAAAACGGAACTATTGTTCAAAAAATTAACAATACAGTGGCTTGCAAAATAACACTGTTTAAGCTTGTATACAGATAATGCCCAAAATTTATGGGCAGGTTTAGACAATGGAATAGATAAAATAGAACTTAACTCGCCACTTTATTTTTACTTTGACAAAGCTGGCAAATTTGGCACGGTTTACTCTAGCTTAATGTAAAAGATAAAATTTATTTGGGGCACCAATCAAGGCTTGTTTTATAGCAACTGGAACCCCAAACAAGGAAACTTATTAAATGCTTTTTGATTTTAAACTGATAGCCAATTCGCAGGGGCAAGTCTGGGAACTTAAAGAAATAGACAATGAATTGTTTTGTGGGCATAACGATGGAACTTTTAAAATTGTAGAGATAGAATGGAAAAAATTTCCAGTATTAGTGGGGGTTGGACTATTAAAAAGTTATTTCAAATCCCAATTACTTGATCCAAGGCACCTATACAGGATTGGTTATTTATGTAAAAGATGGTGGCGGAAACTGGAAATTTAGTCATAAAGTAAGCAAATTTGGAGCACCATCTAGATATGTAGAAGCAAGACCAAAAAGGCGAATATTGGGGTTAGCCCACCGCCTATAAAGGCTTGTATAAAGTTACACTCAGTAACGATTTAAAAAACAGCCAGCCACGTTGAATATTACGATGAAAAAAACGGATTGCCTGGAAACTTTAACATCAATACCTTTAACTTAGAAAACAAAATTGTTTTTTCTTCAGATTACGGTTTTTTCATTTACGATGAAATTAGCAACAAATTTAGCAAGCACCAAACTTTAAACGATAGACTAGGAAGCTTTAGCACGTCAAACAAGATAATAAATGCAGGCGCTAAAAATATTGGTTTATAAACACGGAAAAATGAGTTGGTAAACTTAGCTAAACCTGGTAAAATAGCAGTAGACTCTAGCAGGTTTAGCATTTTAAATGGCAGAATGGTGCATACTATGAAAACATAGCACAAATAACCAGTAAAATTTACCTGATTAGCGTTGATGATGGCTTTGTAATTTACAATTCGGCAAATTCCGAAAATTTAAAAGAAAAGCTAAAGCTGCCCCGCTGTATTAATTAGAAAATTGAGGATATAACAGATAAGTACTCAACATAACAGAAAATGGCAGCCATGTAAACTTTGTAGAAATTCCTTTTAGCAGAAACAATATCCGCATTTCGTTTGCGCTACCTTATTACCGTCAATCTAAAATTAAATTTCAATATTATTTAGAAGGATACTCAAAGCAGTGGTCTGATTGGAGCTACGCCACTCAAAAGACTTTACCAATCTTAGCAGAGGTACTTATAAGTTTAAAGTAAGAGCCAAGGTGAATGAAGAATCTGTAAGTGAGGTTACCCAATTTGAATTTTAGCGTGCTGCCACTTGGTATGGAAATAACTGGGCAATAGCCATTTACTTTCTATTAGGCGTTGGTGCTTTAATTGCAGGAAAAAGAGTTTACGAGGCAAAGCTAAAAAAAGACAAAACAAGTTATTATTCAAAAAATACAAGCAGAAAAAGAAGAATTTTTTAAAACAAGAAGCAGAAGCTACCGAAAAGCAAATCATAAAAATACGCACAGAAAAACTACAAGCCGAACTTTCGAGTAAAAACAGAGAGTTGGCCAACTCGGCGATGAGTTTAGTTTACAAAAACGAGTTATTGCAAAAACTAAGCGAAGAAATCAATAAGCTAAAAGATGAAAATGGCAAAAAGCTCTCTGCAGAGCAGTTAAGAAAATTCAAAAGGTAATTGATGAGGGGAATGAATGATGAGCGTGATTGGAATTTGTTTGAAAACAGCTTTAATGAAGCGCATGAAAGTTTTTTCAAAAAACTAAAAGTCAACCATCCAGACCTAGTGCCAAACGACCTAAGTATGTGCTTATTTGCACATGAAACATGGCAGTAAAGAAATGGCTTCACTTTTAAACATCTCACTAAGGGGGGTAGAAATTAGAGACGATAGATTGCGTAAAAAATTAAATGTGCCACATGATAAAAATTTATCTGAGTTTTTAATGGAACTATAATACTACATCATTACCTCTCATAAATCAAAATTTCTTTACTACAAACTGTTATTAATGTTTTAAACTTTTGGCCGCACCATTAATAAGGAAAAAAACGCACTAAAAACCACAATTTAGCTCAAAAATCAGGCTTAACTACAAAGTTAAAATAGTACACATTAAAAAATTGATGTATTAATGTATAGGTCTATCAGTTGCATTACAAAAAGAAAAACTGAAAATTAGATAAATCAAATTAAAAACAAATTATAAAACAGTATGAAAAAATTCTTACAAAAATTTCTGTTCTAACTTTTGTTTGTTTGCTTTTTATCAACCTAGCTTTTGCCCAAAACATCACAGTTAAGGGCGTGGTTAAAGATGAAGCTGGCAATGCCTTTTCATCTGCAAGCGTTGTTATTTAGGGACAAAAAAACGGTACACAAACAGATGTAAATGGTAGCTATTCAATTAGCCGCCACCATCAATGGTACTTTAGTATTTACCTATGGGGTTTTGAATCAAAAGAAATTAGCATAAACGGTAAAACAACCATTAATGTTACTTTGGGCTCAAGCACAAAAGATTTACAACAAGTTGTAGTTGTGGGTTTATGGAACCCAAAGGAAATTGACGTTACAGGTTCGGTAGCAACCGTGTAAATGGCGAAGAAAATTTCTAGGCAAGCTTCAATAAACCCTATTAGGGTTTACAAGGTAAATTGTGCGGGGTTTCTATCGTAAACAATGGTGCTCCAGGTGCTTCACCTCAAATTACTATCCGTGGTCGGGTACAATTATGGTAACACGGGCGTACTATATGTAGTAGATGGAGTTTGGTATGATGAAGTAAGCTTTTTAAATCCTAACGATATCGAAAGCTTAAGCGTGTTAAAAGATGCCTCATCACAATCTATTTACGGTATAAGAGCTGCCAATGGTGTAGTGCTAATTTCAACTAAAAAAGGTAAAAAAGGAGAACCAACAATTAGTTATGATGGCTCTGTAGGCTATAAAAGCAGTAACTAACCAAGTTGAGATGGCAAATGCTACGGAATATGCTACAATGATAATGAGCTTTCTGCTGCTAATGGTGCTACACCTCTATTTGCAAATCCAGCTGGTTTTGGCGAGGGTACCAACTGGTACAATCAAGTGTTCAGAAATGCACTACAAACTAATCATCAGTTATCTGTAAACGGTGGTCTGAAAAAACTAATTATAAACTTCTCATTAGGATACCAAATGAAGATGGTATTGTTAAAAACACCAAGGATATGAGCGATAACTGCAAAATTATCTAACGATTTTCAAGTTTTAAAGCCCTTAAAAGTAGGTTATACAGTATCTGGAACAGCCATTAAGCCACAAGAGATATCAACGGTGGAATATTCCGTCAGTATGCTATATGCTGCTGGGCCAGTTGTTCCGGTTTATTATGCCGACGGAACTTATGGCGACGCTAATGATTTCAGCTTAGGAGGTGGAAACAACTTCAACCCGAAGTAACAATAGATTTTTTCAACCAACGTTCTAAAAATTATCGCATTACAGGAAATGTATATGCAGAATTAACCATTGCCAAAAACTTCACTTTTAAAACAAGTGCAGGTGGAGACTCGGACAAAACGAATCAAGAAATTACACACCTCTATATGCAGCTACTCAAGGACAAAGAAACTACACAAAGTACGCTTGGCATGAACAGGTCGGAAAGCAGAAACTGTGGATTCTTGAAAACACATTAACTTATAAAAACACTTTCGGCGAACATAATTTAAACAGTTTTAGCTGGTCAAACTGCTCAAAGAAGGAAATCTTACTTCATTAATTCTACGGCATTTAATGTGCCTAATACCAGTGAAGGCGATTTACTTAGCACTAGGTACTGCTGCAACTCGTACAGTTACCGATGGTGGTAGTTTAGGTACCTCTGCTTCATATTTCGGTCGGGTAAATTATTCATTCAAAAATCGTTATTTGCTAAACGCAACTTTACGTGCCGATGCAGCTTCTCAGTTTTATGGTGGCGGAGAGCTTTGGGGGTATTTCCCAGCTATTGGTGCAGGTTGGGTTGTGACTAACGAAGATTTCATGAAAGACCAAAAAGTATTTGATTATTTAAAATTAAAAGGCTCTTGGGGTAAAGTTGGTAACGCTGGTGTACCAGTAAATCCAACAACACTAACCGTTTCTCAAGGCGGAAATTTAGTAGCTTTCTTTAACGGCGTTGCTACACAGGTGCAAACGTTAACTCATTGGTTCCTTCATTTTTAAATTGGACGTACAGTGGGTACCGATATTGGTTTAGAAGCTAGATTTTTTAACAACAGACTAAGTGTTGAAACTGGTTACTACAACAAAAAAACTGAACAAGCAATCTTTGAAATACCAATTTTATCCTCTATTGGTACAGCTTCTGGAACCTTAATTGGCAATCAAGCAGATTTTCAAAACAGAGGCTTTGAGTTTTTAGGTTTCATGGTCTGATAAATCCGCAAATGGTTTATCTATTCATTTAGTGGTAACTTTGGATACAACCAAAATAAAGTTCTTTCAGTTATTACAGGTTTAAAACCAATTTATGCTGGTGGTGCTGGTATTGCGAATGGTGCTTTGGCAACACGTACCATACAAGGTGGCGCAATAGGCCAGTTCTTTGGATATAAAGTAAATGGTATTTTCCAAAGTGCTGCCGAAGTAACAGGATCTGCCACAGCCAAATGCAAACCAGGCGACTTTAAATATATCGACCAAAATGGTGATGTGTAATTGATGGGAAAGATCGTGTTGTTTTAGAAATCCCAATCCTAAATTCAATTATGGCTTTAGTACTAACCTTGCTTATAAAAACTTTCGATTTAGCTATTGATATTCAAGGTGTAGCTGGTGTAGATGTTTACAATGCCAACTTAGCTTTCCGTTTCGGTAATGAAAATTTCAGCAAAGATTTTTATGAAAATAGATGGCGTGGTGCTGGTACTTCTAACACCTATCCTTCTGCCGGATTGGGTTCAACTGCAAATGCAGCACCAAACTCATTTTATGTAGAGGATGGCTCATACATTCGTTTAAGAAACGTTCAGTTGGGTTATTCGTTACCTGCAACAATTGCAAATAAAATTAAAACACAAAGAGTAAGAGTTTTTGCTGATGCTCAAAATGCAGTTAACCTATTTGGTTATAGAGGATTTACACCAGAAGTAGGTGGCTCGCCAACAAATGCCGGTATCGATGCAAGTGTTTATCCTTTATCTGCTACTTACAGATTAGGTCTTCAAGTTACATTCTAATACATAAAGCAATGAATTAAATTATAATAATACATACATACAAAAGATTAGCTTACTTGTAATTTGTGCTGGTCTTTTAGTTGTACCTGCATGTAAAAAAAGTTTTTTAGATGTAGATCCACAAGCTAAGCAACCTGCTATTTCCTTCTGGAAAACTCAAGAGGATGCCACAAAAGCGGTAACTCTATTTATGCCAACCTTAGAAGTTGGAATAACACGGCTTTTGCAGCATTGGCAGTAGAAAGTATACCGGGCGACGACGCTGAAAAAGGTAGCTCTCCTAACGATGCTAGTTTTTTTAAATGATTTCGATAACTTCACAGTAACGGCCACCCAAGGGCAATTGCAAGTTTTTTGGGAAGGACAGTATCAAAACATCAACTTTGTAACCAGGTTTTGGATAACATCCAAACTCCCAATGGATGCTAGTTTAAAAGCAGGTATTTAGCAGAAGCAAAATTTGTCGTGCTTATTCATACTTTAGGTTAGTAAGAGCTTTCGGCGATGTGCCATTGCGTTTAAATGTACCTAAAGATGCAAGTGAATTTAATATTCCAAGAACACCAAAGCACAAGTTTATGCTGCAATAGAAAAAGATTTGACTGATGCGGCTGCAGCTTTGCCTCAAAGCTATCCCTGTTGATTTAGGTCGTGCAACTAAAGGAGCAGCAATGGCATTACATGCTAAAGTAGCAATGTATCAAGCTAAATGGGATCAAGTTCTAACTTTAACCAATTCTGTAATGACAATGGGTTACAATTTAGTGCCAAGTTTCGAACAAGCCTTCCGTCTTAATAATGAAAACAGTGTAGAGTCTGTATTTGAAATTCAGTGCGAAATTATACCAAGTATTCCAGGATCTGCAACTTCTCAATATAGCCAAGTACAAGGTGTTAGAGGAACTAGAGGTGGTTGGGGCTTTAATGTTCCTACAGCTGCTTTAGTGAGTGCATTTGAGACTGACGATCCAAGAATGGATGCAACCATTATTTTTAGAGGCGAAACAACTCCACAAGGTGATGCCATCCCAGCTACTGTGATAACCCAATGTACAATCAAAAGTCTTATGTTCCATTTAACTTAATCATTAGTGGTTTTAATGAAGGTGCACAACAAAATGTTAGGGTAATTAGATTTGCTGATGTATTATTAATGAATGCAGAAGCAGCAAATGAGCAAGGAATACTACTCTTGCATTAACTTCATTGAATAAAGTTAGAGCTCGTGCTAGAGGCGGAGTTAGTGAATTTTACCAGATGTAACTACAACTGATAAAACTGCTCTACGCCAAGCTATTTGGAAAGAAAGACAAGTTGAATTAGCTATGGAGTTTGATCGTTATTTTGATGTTATTCGTCAAGGACGTGCAGCAGCAGTATTCGGACCAAAGGTTGAAAGCCAACAAAAATGAGGTTTGGCCTATACCAGCCAACGAAATTGACAAAAGTGCAGGTAAGTTAACTCAAAATCAAGGTTATTAATCGCTTAATTAATTAAAAATGAAAACAAAATATTTTTTAATATTGGCTGGGCTAACTTTAGGGTTTGCTTCTTGCCAAAAAAAATTCGACCCATCTAGTTACGCTCCACCTTTAAATATTGGTGGCTATACTAGTGCCTAAACAAATTGCACCAAGCAATTTAGTTGCACACTGGTCGTTTGATGGAAACTTGTTAGATAGCGTATCTAACACTTCTGGTACAGCAACTGGTACGGGTTTCACTAACGGCGTAAAGGGCAAAGCTTTACAAGGTGCCTTAATGGTTATGTGGTAACCAACACACCAACTGCAGTGCAAAATCTAAAAGCTTTACAGTAAGTCTTTGGGAAAACATGCGCTAAATGACAAAGGTATTTGTGGCTTAATTGATATTTCCAATTCTACCCAATTTTGGGGCAACCTAACCATCTTCTTCGAAAATGGTGGTACGGCTACTTCAGGAAATTTAAAAATGCACATTAACAACGCAGGTACAGATAATTGGTTGGGTAATTATGCAATGGTAAGTCCGTGGGAAAAATGGAATAACATTACCGTAAGCTATGATGCAACCACATCAACTTACAAAACTTATGTAAACGGATCTAGAATTGCGATACAAACTATTGCAAATAACGGCCCCTAACATTTCAAAACGCAGTAAAATGGTTTTCGGAACCGTACATTTTCCAAACTACCCAAGCTTAACTAGCGCTACAGGCAGCCAAGGCTGGGCAAGTTACCTAACTGGTCAATTAGATGAAGTTA
The DNA here is from genome assembly GCA_013167095.2 of Daphnia sinensis. Lineage (NCBI taxonomy): Eukaryota > Metazoa > Arthropoda > Branchiopoda > Diplostraca > Daphniidae > Daphnia > Daphnia sinensis. Next base: position 40,930 of record WJBH02000013.1, read on the forward strand.
GAATTTACAATAAAGCATTAAGTGATGCAGAAATTAGCTCTCTTTCTAAACTTGAAGGCAGAGGAAAATAACTTATAACTAAGGGTTGCCCAATGGGCAACCTTAATTCAAAAAAAAATGAATAGATTTTTTACTTTTATATTATTACTCTCAACGCTAACTAGCTGTAAGAAATCGAACAGCGTTGCACCTACAGCACCTCCAACCATACCTACCACCTATTCATTTCAGATTTAAAAGTAAACGACACTATAAAGGATTTACTTATTATGGATTAAACAGCTCCCCTATTGTTAAAATTACATTTTCATCTCCTATTAGTGCCGCATCTATAAGTAACAATATAATCCTTAGCGATGCATCTGGCAATCCTGCCAATTTTACCTCAACATTAGAAAACAACGATAATACGGTTGTAATTACACCCATTGCATTACAATCTATTACTAAATATATTTTAACCGTAAATACGGGATTATTATCAAAAACAGGAAATAAGCTTCAAAGCGCAATTAGTGTAAATCTAATTACTGCGGTTAATGATGCGGACAAATTTGCCCGCATTAGCGATGAAGAACTGCTAACACTGTACAAAAACAAACATTTAAATATTTTTGGGATTTCGGACATCCCACAAGTGGCTTGGCTAGAGAGAAATACTTCGGGCAATACTGTAACTTCTGGTGGCTCTGGCTTTGGCATTATGGCATTGGTAACTGGCATTAGCCGAAAATTTTATTAGCAGAGCAGATGGTTTGGCCAGAATGCAAAAAATAGTTTCATTTCTAAAAACTGCCGAACGTTTTCATGGCGCATATCCACATTGGTTAGATGGAAATACTGGCAAGCAATTCCTTTTAGTACCAAAGACAATGGTGGAGATTTAGTAGAAATTCTTATCTAATGGCTGGTTTAATAACCGCTAGACAGTTTTTTAACGAAAGCAACGCTGTCGAAACTACATTAAGAAATGACATTAACACCATATACAACGGGGTTGAATGGAGCTGGTATAGAAGAGACAATAGCAATAACCTTTATTGGCACTGGAGCCCAAATTACGGCTGGGACATGAACATGCCCATAAGGGGCTGGAATGAATGTTTAATTACCTTTGTTATGGCAGCCGCCTCTCCTACTTTTCCTATCCCTAAAAGCGTTTATGACAATGGATGGGCCCAAAAATGGAGCAATGAAAAATGGAAATACTTACTATGGAGTGCAATTACCTCTAGGCAGTACAAATGGTGGACCATTGTTTTTTGGCATTATCATTTTTAGGAATTAACCAAAAAACAACTTACTGATGCTTATGCCAATTACGAGGTGCAAAATAAAGCACATACACTCATTAACTATAACTACTGTAAAACAAACCCCTTAAACTTTTATGGATATGGAGAAAATTGTTGGGGTTTAACTGCCAGCGACATTCAAAACGGATATACGGCTAGCTCACCTAACAACGATAGAGGGGTAATTGCACCTACGGCAGCACTGTCTTCGTTTCCTTATTCGCCCACAGAATCAATGCGGGCACTCCATTTTTTTTATTACAAATTGGGAGATAAAATTTGGAAAGAATACGGATTTGTTGACGCATTTAGCCCTAAAGACAGTGGTTTGCAAGTTCTACTTTAGCGATAGACCAAGGTCCAATTATCATAATGATAGAAAATTACCGAACTCAATTGATTTGGAATTTGTTTATGAGTGCGCCCGAAATGAAAACCGGAATGAAAAACCTTGGCTTCAATAGTCCTAACCTTTAACACAAATACAATGAAATTTAAACACAATTACCTAATTTACGTAGTTTATTTAATTGGTTTGGTTTGCCAACTCAAGCGCAACAAAACACTTTGGCCATTCAACCCGAATTAACCATTCAAAAAAATCTCTCAGATAACGAATTATTAGACTTAGTACAAAAACAAACTTATAAGTATTTTATGAGGGGGCAGAGCCAATTTCAGGTCTTGCCAGAGAGCGTTACCATAGTGACAATATCTACCCTCAAAACGATAAAGATGTAATTGCTACAGGCGCCAGTGGTTTTGGTATAATGGGAACCATTGTAGCTATTGAACGTAAATTTATAACCAGAGCACAGGGATATGAGCGCCTTAAAAAAGGGCTTGATTTTTTAGCAAGAGCCGATAGGTTTCACGGCGTATGGCCTCATTGGATGTTGCCATCTGGTAAGCCTAAAGCATTTGGGAAAATGATGATGCAGGAGACTTAGTCGAAACTTCATTTCTAGCCACAAGCGTTGGTTGTGTTAGGCAGTATTATGCAAATGGAAGCACAGAAGAAAAGGCATTAGCTAAAAAAGCAGACGAACTATGGAAAGGCATCGAATGGAATTTCTATAGAAAAAATAATGAAAATGTATTGTACTGGCATTGGTCGCCAAATGCTGGTTGGAAAATGAATTTTGCCATTACCGGTTATAACGAGTGTTTAATTACTTATATCATGGCAGCTTGCTCTCCTACGCACGGTGTTCCTGCCGAGGTTTATCATAATGGCTGGGCAAAAAGTGGCGCTATGAATACCAATATTTCTTTATATGGCTATCCCATAAGCTAAAGCATAATGTAGTTGGAGAAAGCGTTGGACCACTTTTTTGGGCGCATTATTCGTATTTAGGCTTAAATCCCAAGGAATTAAAAGATAAATACGCAGATTATTGGAAAGAGAATAAAACCACACCTTAATTAACTATGCTTATGCCATTGCTAATCCGAAAGGATATAAGGGATATGGCAAAAACTCTTGGGGCTTAACGGCAAGTTACTCCTAAAAGGATATGCTGCACACATGCCTAATGAAGATTTTGGAGTGATCAGTCACAACAGCAAGCCTTTCTTCTTATCCCTATGCGCCTAAAGAAGTATGCAAATGATAGACATTTATATGAAAACCTAGGCGATAAAGTTGGGGAGAATTTGGATTTTTATGATGCTTATAGTGAAACAGCAAACTGGTTTCCTAAACGTTACATTGGCATAGACCAAGGACCTATAGTAGTGATGATAGAAAACGGCAGAACAGGATTACTTTGGAACCTTTTTATGAGTGCACCAGAAATTAAAACCGGTCTAAAAAAATTAGGCTTTAAACATCCACAAATAAAATAATCCGCATCTATACATAAGATGAAAAAATAACAGCCCTTCTCTTATTTATGTACTTTGCAGCGTTAAGTTTTGCACAACAAAAAACTTATTGCAATCCAATAAATTTAGATTACGGCTATACCCCTATCCAAACTTCTCCGAGTGGGGAAAACATAGAGCAACAGCAGACCCCGTAATTATAAATTTTAAAGGCGATTATTACCTGTTTTCTACCAACCAATGGGGGTATTGGTACAGTAGCGACCTAGCTAATTGGAAATTTGTAGCCAAACATTTTTTTAAGAGAAGAACATAAAGTTTACGACGATTTATGCGCTCCTTCTGTTTGGGCACAAGGAGATACTTTATTGGTTTTTGGCTCAACTTATGCCAACAATTTTCCAATATGGATGAGTACCAACCCTAAAAAAAAACGAGTGGAAAGAAGTAGTTAAAAATTTTAACATTGGTGGATGGGATCCTGCACATTTTATAGATGATGACGGAAAACTTTATAATGTATAATGGAAGTAGCAACAAATATCCATTATATGGAGTAGAACTAAACAGAAAAACTTTTGAACCTCTGTACAAGAAAAGAAATGCTTTTATTAAATCCTACTAGATTTGGTTGGCAAAGGTTTGGAGAATATTTAGATGATACCTTTTTAGATCCCTTTATTGAAGGTGCATGGATGACAAAACATAAAGACACTTATTTTTTACAATACGGTGCTCCCGGCACCGAATTTAGTGGTTATGCCGATGGCGTGGCGACATCTAAAAACCCCTTGGGCCATTTGAACACCAATCCCTACCATTTTCTTACAAGCCTGGTGGATTTGCTCGTGGAGCTGGGCATGGTGCCACTTTTCAAGATAACTTTAATAATTATTGGCACGTGTCTACCATAGCTATCTCCGTAAAAAAACAATTTCGAACGTAGAATTGGCCTATGGCCTGCCGGATTTGATAAAGACAACAACATTTTTATGAATGCTGCCTTTGGGGATTATCCACATTATTTACCAAATAAAGAAACAGACCACCAAAAAAGTACATTTACCGGTTGGATGCTCTTAAACTACAATAAACCTGTAACTGTGTCTTCAACCCTTGGCAATTACAATTCAAACAATATTGTTGACGAAAATATTAAAACCTACTGGAGCGCAAAAACCGGCAATAAAGGCGAATGGATACAAAGTGATCTGGGTCAGCTGTGTACAATAAATGCCATCCAAGTTAACTATGCAGACCAAGATGCCGAGTTTTTAGGCAAACAATTAAAAAGCTACCATCAGTATCAAATTTTCTATTCCTTAGACGGAAAAAAATGGAAGCTACTAATAGATAAAAGCAAAAACCAAACAGATGTACCGCATGATTATATCGAACTTCAAAAACCCATCAACGCACGTTATATCAAAATGGTAAATATACACATGCCCACCGGAAAATTTGCGATAAGCGGACTAAGAATATTTGGAAACGGCGGTGGCGAAAAACCAGAAAACGTACAAAATTTCATCGTTTTACGAACCGAAAAAGACAAAAGAAGTGCCTGGATAAAATGGAAACCAGTTGATAATGCCTTTGCCTATAACATTTATTTAGGAGTAGAAAAAGATAAATTATACAACTGCATTATGGTACATAGTGCCAACGAATATTGGTATAAGGGAATGGATAATCAAAAACCATATTTTTTTCAATTGAAGCCATCAACGAAAACGGTGTATCACAAAAATCACCAATAATTAAAGTAGAATAATATTTATAAATCAACAACATGAAACTTAAGAAAAGTTTACCTTTTTTACTAGCAGTATTTGCCTTAAACGTATCAGCACAACAAAAAACCAGTTACAGCACAACAAAAGATGAATACATTCATCAACGGCTTAATGGCTAAAATGACTATCGACGAGAAAATTGGCCAATTAAACCTATTAACAGGCGGCGAAGCCACAACTGGTTCGGCGTAAGTAGAGACGTAGAAAATAAAATTGCCAAAGGAAATGTTGGTGGAATTTTTAGCATGACTACCCCCGAAAAAATTCGCAAAACACAAGAAATTGCCATGAAAAGCCGTTTAAAAATTCCATTGATATTTGGACAAGACGTAATACATGGTTATAAAACAACCTTTCCTATTCCATTAGCTTTAGCCGCAAGTTGGGATTTAAAAATGATTGAAAAAAAGCTCGTACTGCAGCTATTGAGGCAACTGCCGATGGTTTAAACTGGACTTTTTCGCCTATGGTTGATATTGCAAGAGATGCCCGTTGGGGAAGAATTGCCGAATCGAGCGGAGAAGATACTTTCTTAGGTTCAGAAATAGCCAAAGTAATGGTAAAAGGCTATCAAGGAGATGATTTAGCTAAACACAACACCATGATGTCTTGTGTTAAACACTTCGCCTTATATGGCGCAGCCGAGGCTGGCAAAGATTATAACACTACAGACATGAGTTTTGATAGAATGTACAACGATTATTTACCTCCTTATAAAGCAGCACTTGATGCTGGCGCAGGCAGTATAATGGTTTCTTTTAACGATATTAACGGAACTCCAGCAACTGCAAACAAATGGCTATTAACAGATTTATTGCGCAAACAATGGGGCTTTAAAGATTTGTAGTTTCTGATTACACCGGTGTAAGCGAATTAATAGACCATGGATTGGGCGATTTAAAAACGGTAGCTGGCTTATCGTTAAATGCAGGTACCGATATGGACATGGTAAGCGAAGGATTTTTAACTACTTTAAAACAGTCGTTAAAAGAAGGAAAAGTTACTTTAGCGCAAATAGACAAAGCGTGTAGATTAATTTTAGAAGCAAAATATAAACTTGGCTTATTTGAGGATCCTTTTAGATATTGCGATGAAGAAAGAGCAAAAAAGAAATTTTAACAGCCGAAAACTTAAAGTTTGCTCGCGAAACAGCAACAAAAACTTTTGTATTGTTAAAAAAATGAAAACCAAACCCTGCCACTTAAAAAAACTGGTTCACTCGCATTAATTGGCCCATTAGCCAATACCAAAGCCAACATGCAGGCACTTGGAGCGTAAATGCCAATATGGAAATTACACCGTCATTTTATGAAGGTTTAAAAGCTGTTGTAGGAGACAAGGTAAACATTATGCATGCATTAGGCGCTAACCTTACCAGCGATGAAATGCTACAAAAAAAATGCAACCATGTTTGGCAGAGAAATACCAAGAGACAACAAAACCGAGCAGGAGCTAATTACCGAAGCACTTGCCGTGGCTAATAAAGCCGATGTTATAGTTGCAGCTTTAGGCGAAAGCTCTGAAATGAGTGGCGAAAGCAGCAGCCGAACGGATATTGGAATTCCCGAAACGCAGAAGAAACTACTAGCCGAACTACTAAAAACCAGAAAACCCGTGGTATTGGTTTTATTTACAGGCCGTCCACTAGCTATAAAATGGGAAAGCGAAAACGTTCCGGCAATTTTAAACGTTTGGTTTGGTGGCATTCAAGCCGCAAATGCAATTGCCGATGTTTTATTTGGCGATGTAAACCCTTCTGGTAAATTACCAGTAAGCTTTCACAAAATGTGGGACAAGTTCCTTTATACTATAGCCACAAAAATACTGGCCGCCCATTAGAAAATGGGAAATGGTTCTCTAAGTTCCGTGCCAATTATCTCGATGTAAGTAACGAGCCTTTATATCCTTTTGGTTACGGATTAAGCTATACTACTTTTAGCTATGGCGAATTGAAAATGAGCAGCAATTCCTTAAAACCTGGTCAACAGCTTACCGCAACAATAACGGTTACAAATACTGGCAAACTCGCCGGAGAAGAAGTGGTGCAAATGTACACTAGGGATCTTGTGGGCAGTATTACCCGACCAGTTAAGGAACTAAAAGGATTTCAAAAAATTTGGCTTCAACCCGGCGAAAGCAAAGCAGTAACTTTTACCATTACAGAAGAAATGTTAAAGTTTTACAACGCCGACCTTAAATTTGTTGCCGAACCTGGAGCTTTTAAACTGTTTGTAGGCCCCAATGTAAAAGACGTAAAAACTGCAGACTTTACTTTGGTTAAATAAAGAAAATGAAAAAAATCTTGCTATTTTTTTGGTGTTCGATGATACTGTTTTCTGCTGCTGCACAAGACTTTTCGAAATTTAAAAAAGAAAGTTTTGCCAACGGAATAGATACTTTGAAATACAGAATTTTTATACCCCGAAAACTTCGACGCCAGCAAAAATACCCCATTGTATTATTTTTACACGGGCGTGGAGAAAGTGGTAATGATAACGAAAACAGTTAACTCATGGCGCTAAACTATTTTTAACAACTAATTTCAGAAACAATTTTCCCTCAATTGTTGTTTTTCCGCAATGTGCCGAAACAGTTATTGGGCAAATGTAAAAATAGAAGAAGTAAGCAATAAACGTTTTTTTACTTTTATAAAAGGCGGCAAACCAACCAAAGCGATGAATTTGCTGGTAAAATTTACCAATCAATTTTTAAAGAAAAATTTTGTAGACCAAAATAAAATTTATGTAGGCGGACTTTCTATGGGTGGTATGGGCACTTTAGAAATTTTAAGGCGTAAACCAAACACTTTTGCCGCTGCTTTTTCTATTTGTGGTGGAGACCATATTGCCAACGCTAAAAATATCAAAAATACCCTTTGTGGCTTTTTCATGGAGGTTTAGACGACGTTGTTTCCCCACAATTTTCTTATTCGGTTTACAACACATTAAAAAATTTAGGTAAAGCACCAAAGTTTACCATTTACTTAAAAGATAATCACAATAGCTGGGATTCGGCCTTTGCCGAACCAACGCTTTTTACTTGGTTATTTAGCCAAACAAAATAATTGAAAAGAAAAAAAGCTTCGACAAATCGAAGCCTTTTTTAATAAGCAATCAATGCTATTCGGCCATGTTATGGTACACAGCCTGCACATCGTCATCTTCTTCTAATTTATCAATCAGTTTTAAAACATCTAAAGCCTGCTCTTCAGTTACAGGGTGATGAGAAAGTGCAATACGTTCTAGTTTAGCGCTTTTCAATTCAATACCTCTTTCTTCCAAAGCTTTTTGCATGGTACCAAAATTTTCGAAAGCAGCTTGAGCAACCACTACATCATTTCCTTCTTCATCTGCTTCTACGTACAGCTCTTCCAAACCCGCGTCAATTAAATCAAACTCTAACTCTTCTATATCTAAATTTTCTATTGGGTCAAACCTAAAAAATAGATTTACGGCTAAAAATAAAATCTAAAGAACCAGTTTTACCCAAAGTTCCATTGGTTTTTATTAAAGTAACTACGCACATTAGCTACTGTACGATTGGTATTATCGGTAGCCGTTTCAATTAAAACAGCCACACCGTGCGGAGCATATCCCTCGTAAACAATTTCTTCATAATTAGCCATCGATTTATCAGAAGCCCTTTTAATTGCGGCATCTACCCTGTCTTTTGGCATGTTTACCGCCTTAGCATTTTGTATAGCAGTACGCAATCTCGAGTTAGTTTCTGGGTTTGGTCCTCCATCTTTTACTGCAATTACAATGTCTTTACCAATACGCGTAAACTGTACGGCCATTTTGGCCCAACGCTTAAATTTTCTTTCTTTTCTAAATTCAAATGCTCTTCCCATTATTTAGTCTCTAGTAGTTAATACCTAATATCCAGATAAATACTTTTAGTTATTTTTTTAAATTTTGTAACATATCATCAGTCATTCTTGCCAAATCAAATGATGGTTTCCAGCCCCAATCTTTTTGGGCGTACTCATCATTGATAGATTTTGGCCAACTATCTGCAATAGCTTGCCTAGGGTCGCTGTGCCCATAAGATAGCTTAAAATCAGGAATATGTTTGCTGATTTCGGTTGCCAAAACCTCAGGTGTAAAACTAACCCCGGCAAAATTATAGCTTGATCGTATCGTTATTTTTCGGCTGAGGCATCCATCAATTCTATAGTTCCACGAATAGCATCATCCATGTACATCTTGGCAACTCGGTATTTGCAGATAAAAACGAAGTATAACGGCCTTTTTTTAATGCTTCGTGAAAAATATGAATGGCATAATCTGTTGTGCCCCCGCCTGGTGCAGCTTTCCAACTAATTAAACCCGGATAACGAATACTCCTCACGTCTAAATTATATTTTTTGATGATAATATTCGCACCAACGCTCGCCAGCCAATTTACTAATACCATAAACCGTATTGGGATCCATAGTACAATATTGTGGGGTATTAATTTTAGGCGAATTTGGCCCAAAAACAGCTATTGAGCTAGGCCAATAAACTTTAGCTGTTTTTATATACCAATGCCAAATCAAGTACGTTTAAAAGACCATTCATATTTAAGTCCCAAGCCAACTTAGGGTTTTGTTCGCCAGTGGCAGATAGCAAAGCAGCAATAAATAAACTTGTGCGGGTTTATATTTCTGAAAAATGTCTTTCAATATTTCCTTATCCAATACATTTACAAACTCAAATGGACCAGCATTTTTAGTTTCATAATCTGGGCGCCTAATATCACAAGCCACCACATTATCATTACCATAACCCTTACGCAAAGCAGAAACCAATTCGGTACCAATTTGCCCATTTGAACCTAAAACTAATATTTTATCACTCATAACACATAAAGATGTGTGACAAAGGTAAAAAAATGCTACAAACCTTAGATAAGTAATTAATTATTGTGCAAAGTAATTTTTACAAACAATAATTTGGTAATTTAATTTATGCAGTGTATTTTGTACAATATGTTGTAAAAAGTGAAGTTTTTTTATATAACTTAGTATATTGCTATTTTAATTTTCATTACCCAACCTAATCAAATTGTATGAACAGAAGAGAAGCCGTGTAAAAAGCGTTGCATTTTTAATTGGCGGAGCATTATCTGCAACCACAATGGCCACTTTGTTTGATAGCTGTACCAACCCTGGCAAAAGCAATGCAAACTTATTTACGCCTGAGCATCAAAAATTAGTTACAGAAATTGCCGACATCATCTTACCCACCACGGCCAAATCTCCAGGTGCTAAGGCTGCTAATGTGGGCCCTTTTATTACCATGATGATCAAAGACTGCTATCCAGCAGATGCCCACAAGCCTTTGTTAAAGGATTAGATGATTTAGAAACCAATTGCAAAAAGAATTTAACAAATCATTCCTTGATATTTCAATACAACAACGCGAACAACTCATTACTAAATTGAGAGATGAAACTGTTGCGCTTCAAAAAATAGAAAAAGACGAAAACGAAAAAGCTGAAAAGTTAAAACAAGATACCAAAGTGCTAAACCAGAATTAGAAAAAGCAGGCAACCCTATGGCCGCAAAAGAAAAAAACCAAAAACTAAACCTTTATTCTTTGCTATAGCGAGAGATTTAACAATGCTTGGCTATTTTACCTCAGAAATTGGCGCAACTAAAGCTTACGAATATGTAGAAATCCCAGGTCGTTATGACGGATGTGTGGACATGAAACCAGGACAAAGAGTATACGCATAAACCTTATTCTTACTATAATGAACTTAAATACAAAAGCAAACCGCACAAAACACTTACGACGCCATTGTGGTAGGCTCTGGAATTAGTGGCGGATGGGCAGCAAAAGAATTAACCGAAAAAGGTTTAAAAGTTTCTATTACTGGAACGCGGCCGAAACACATAGAGCATATTAAAGATTACACCACCGCCATGAAAAAAACCTTGGGAATTTGAACACCGAGGAAGACTAACAGAAGCTCAAAAAGAAACCCACCCCGTTCAAAAAAGAGATTATCCTTATCAAGAATTTAACGAAAGCTTTTGGGTAAATGATTTAGAATGCCCATATACAGAAGTAAAGAGATTTGACTGGTACCGTGGTTTTCACGTAGGCGGCAAATCGTTAATGTGGGGCCGTCAAAGTTATCGCTTAAGCGACTTAAATTTCGAAGAAAATATTAAAGACGGACATGGCGTTGATTGGCCTATCCGGTACAAAGATATTGCTCCCTGGTATGATTATGTAGAAAAATTTGCCGGAATTAGTGGTTCAGTAGAAAACTACCCGCACTTACCCGACGGACTTTTTTTACCGCCAATGGAAATGAATTGTGTAGAAAAACATGTAAAAAAACGCATCGAAGAAAAATATAACCGTGGCAGAATAATGACCATTGGTAGAGCCGCAAATTTAACTGTACCACACGGCGGAAGAGGAAGCTGCCAATACCGAAACCTATGTAGTAGAGGATGCCCATTCGGCGCCTATTTTAGTACCCAATCTTCAACTTTACCTGCCGCAGTAGCAACGGAAACCTTACTTTAAGACCATTTTCGCTAGTAAACGAAATTATTTACGATAAAGAAACACAAAAAGCCAAAGGCGTAAGAATTATCGACTCTGAAACAATGGAGCACATCGAGTACTTCGCAAAAATTGTTTTTGTAAATGGTTCTACCCTTGGCACAACATTTTTATTGCTCAACTCAACATCGCCAGAACATCCAAACGGATTAGGCAATGGTAGCGGAGAACTAGGCCATAATTTAATGGATCATCATTTCCGTTGTGGCGCATCTGGCCAAGCAGAAGGATTTGAAGACAAATATACTTACGGTAAAAGAGCAAATGGCATTTATATCCCACGCTACAGAAACGTAGGCAACGATAAAAGAGATTATGTACGTGGCTTTGGCTATCAAGGAGGTGCCAGTCGTTCTGGATGGCATAATGATATTGCTGAGCTAGCCTTTGGCGGAGATTTTAAAGACTGATCTCTACTCCAGGAAATTGGAATATGGGATTGGGTGGCTTTGGCGAATCTCTTCCTTATCACGAAAACCACGTGTACATAGACAAAACCAAAAAAGACAAATGGGGGCAATATGTTTTAGCCATGATTGCGAATTTAAAGATAACGAATTTAAAATGCGCAAAGATATGATGAACGATGCGGCCGAAATGTTAGAAGATGCAGGCATTAAAAACGTAACCACGTACGATAATGGCTCTATACCAGGCATGGCAATTCATGAAATGGGAACAGCCAGAATGGGTAAAGACCCTAAAACCTCTGTACTCAATAAATGGAACCAAATGCACGAAGTGAAAAACGTATTTGTAACCGACGGTTCTTGCATGACATCTGCAGCCTGCCAAAATCCTTCGCTAACTTACATGGCTTTAACGGCTAGAGCTTGTGATTTTGCAGTTAGCGAACTAAAAAAAGGAAATCTTTAATGAACGAAAAAATAAGAATGGGGATGGTTGGCGGCGGTAAACAGGCATTTATCGGCGCTGTTCACCGTATGGCAGCCAACCTTGATGGGCTAATTGAACTATGCTGTGGCGCACTAAGTGCAAATCCAGAAAACGCAAAAATATCCGGAAAAGAAATATTCCTTCCTGAAAACAGAACTTATACCAGTTATCTAGAAATGTTTGTCGCAGAAAGTAAACTGCCCGATAACCAAAAAATTCATTTTGTAAGCATTGTAACCCCTAATCACTTACATTTTGAGCCCGCAATGTTAGCCCTACAAAATGGCTTTAAACGTACTGATAGATAAACCCATTACCTTAACACTAAACGAAGCCAAACTTCTTCAACAAAAAGCCAAAGAAACAGGTTAATGGTGTGCCTAACTCATACCTATTCGGGTTATCCAATGGTAAAACAAGCCAAACAAATGGTAAAAGATGGCGCTTTTGGACAAATCAGAAAAATTTGTGTAGAATATCCGCAAGGATGGCTAAGCTTACCAGCGCAAAGCGACAATAAACAAGCCGCTTGGCGTGCCGACCCGCAAAAAGTGGGGTAAGTGGTTGCATGGCAGATGTAGGTACACACGCCGCACATTTAGCCGAATATATCTCTGGCTTACAAATTACTAAAATTTGTGCCGACTTAAACAGTGTGGTGGATGGTAGGTTATTAGACGATGATGGAAACGTTCTATTGAAGTTTAACAACGGGGCCAACGGCATTTTAATGGCCTCGCAAATAGCAGCAGGTGAAGAAAATGCCATAAAAATTAAGGTATATGGCGAAAAAGGTGGCTTAGAATGGCATCAAATGGAACCAAATACTTTAACTATAAAATGGTTAAACCAACCGGCGCAAATTTACCGTACAGGCAACAACTACATAAGTAATGTGGCTAAACACAACACCCGTACACCTGCTGGCCATCCAGAAGGATATTTAGAAGCATTTGCGAACATTTATAGAAACTTCGCCCTAACTTTAATGGCGAAACAAAAAGGCGAACAACCCAACGAATTTATGCTCGATTTTCCAAATGCCGAAGATGGTATTAGAGGGATGGCATTTATTGAAAATGTAGTAGCGTCCAGCAAATCTGACCAAAAAATGGTACGATTTTAAAATTTAAGAAATGACAACAATACAAGGTCCAGCCATATTTTTAGCCCAATTTATTGGAGATAAAGCGCCATTCAATTCGCTAGATAGCATTTGTAAATGGGCAGCAAATTTAGGTTTTAAAGGAATTCAACTACCAACGCTCGATAAAGATTTATTGATTTACAATTGGCTGCCCAAAGTAAAAACTATGCCGACGAGCTAAAGGGAAAAGTAGCCGAACATGGCTTGGCCATTACCGAACTGTCTACCCATTTACAGGGTCAATTAGTGGCGGTAAATCCTGCTTACGACCAACTTTTTGACGCATTTGCAGCTGATGAGGTTAAGAATAATCCTAAAGCACGCACCCAATGGGCAATTCAGCAATTAAAATATGCAGCAAAAGCATCTCAAAACTTAGGGTTAAATGCGCATGCTACTTTTAGCGGATCTTTGTTATGGCATACCTTCCATCCTTGGCCACAACGCCCCGAGGGGTTAGTTGACGATGGTTTTACCGAACTGGCCAAGCGTTGGTTACCCATTTTAAACGAATTTGACAATTGTGGCGTAGACTTGTGTTATGAAATACACCCGGGCGAAGATTTATTTGACGGCGAAACCTACGAAATGTTTTTAAATAAGGTTAATCAACACCAAAGAGCTTGCTTACTTTATGATCCATCACATTTTGTGTTACAACAGTTAGATTATATTCAATACATCGATTTTTAATCACGAAAGAATAAAAGCCTTCCACGTAAAGGATGCAGAATTTAATCCAACAGGTAAACAAGGCACTTTTGGTGGATATCAAAGTTGGGCAAACCGAGCTGGTCGTTACCGTTCGCCAGGCGATGGACAGGTAGATTTTAAACGCATTTTTAGCAAACTAACCCAATATGATTTTAAAGGCTGGGCAGTAATGGAATGGGAATGTTGCATAAAAGATGCAGAAACAGGTGCCAAAGAAGGAGCAGAATTTATTAAAAAACATATTATTCCGGTTACAGACAAAGCATTTGACGATTTTGCCGCTTCTGGCGGAAATGCAAACTTTAACAAAACAATTTTAGGTATATAGCCCCATGAAAAAAAACCATTTTATTTTTAAGTACAGTTACTTTATTATTTGCAGCAGCCTGCGGTGGCAATAACTCCGAACAAAAAGCAAGCACCACAACAACAGCAACCGAAGCGCGCCAAAACCCGCAATGGATGCTGGCGAATTGTTAATTGTAAAATCAGATTGCATTGGCTGTCATGCTAAAGAAAAACAAAATAGTTGGCCCTTCTTACCTAGAAATAGCCGCTAATACCCTTCAACTGAAGAAAATATAAACTTATTGGCCGGTAAAATTATCAAAGGCGGTAGTGGCGTTTGGGGAACAGTACCTATGACACCTCACCCCAATATCACTGAAAGTGACGCTAAATTAATGTCGAAATACATTTTATCGCTCCGTAAATAACCATTAAACCTAAACCCAACCAAATGAAAAGTGTAGAAAAAGAAACCGAAAACAACAGCAGACGTAATTTCATTAAAACTGCTGCGCTAGCTACAGCTGGCTTTATGATTGTGCCTAGGCATGTACTTGGCGGCAAAGGATTTTTAGCACCTAGCGATAGGTTAATTGTTGCTGGCGTAGGCGTAGGTGGCAAAGGACAAAGTGATATTGCCATGTTTGCGAAAAGCGGAAAAGCCGATATAGGCTTTTTATGTGATGTAGATACCAGAAGAGCAGCTACTAGCGTAAAAAAAACTTTCCAAAAGCTAATTTTACAAAGATTGGAGAGAAATGTACGAAAAAGAACACAAAAATTTCGATGCTGTTTCTGTTTCTACACCAGACCATAAACCACGCCGTACAAACCTTAGCAGCCATGCAATTGGGTAAGCATGTGTATGTACAAAAACCTTTAACACACGATATTTATGAGGCTCGTGCCTTAACCGCAGCGGCAAAAAAATATAAAGTAGTTACCCAATGGGCAATCAAGGCGCTTCTAATAATGGCCCCCGACAAATGAAAGAATGGTATGATGCCGGACTAATTGGCGATGTACACACCGTTTACGCATGGACAGATAGACCAGTTTGGCCTCAAGGCATTCCTTGGTCAACAAACAAAGCCGATGTACCTAAAGAACTTGATTGGGATTTATGGTTAGGTACTGCTCCGTATAAAGATTATGTTGAAAAATTAGTGCCTTTTAACTGGCGTGGATGGTGGGATTACGGCACTGGCGCCCTCGGCGATATGGGTTGCCACCTTTTAGAGGCTCCGTTTAGCGTACTTAACCTTAAGTATGCCAGTGAAGTAGAAGCGAGTGTGGGCTCGGTATATATTGACGAATTTAAACGCGGTTATTTTCCTGATAGCTGCCCTCCTTCTAGTCACGTAACTTTAAAATTCCCTAAAACCAATAAAACCAAAGGAGATGTAATTGTGCATTGGATGGACGGTGGTATACAGCCTGAAAGACCTGCCGAACTCCAAGCCAACGAAACTTTTGGCGATGGCGGAAACGGAACCCTTTTTATTGGTACAAAAGGTAAAATGATGAGTAGTACTTATAGTGCAAATCCTCGATTATTGCCTTTATCAAAAAATGCAGAAATTAATGTCAAAGAAAAATTTGCACGAGTAAAAGATGAAGCAAATGGCCATTATGCTCAATGGGTAGAGGCGGCAATAGCAGGTTATGGCAAAAATGAACTTAGCTCCCCTTTTGAAATTGCAGGCCCATTAACCGAAGCTTTGCTCATGGCTAACTTAGCTATTCGTGGCGCAGATATCCAACGCAAAAATGCCGATGGAAAAATTACCTATCCAGGCAGATACACTAAACTTTTATGGGACAACGACCAAATGAAAGTAACCAACTTTGATGAAGTCAACCAATTTGTAAAAAGAGAATACCGCAAAGGGTGGACTTTGGGTGAATAACTAAACCAAATTAAAAAACAAATCATGAAAAAATATATTTTATCGGTACTATTCGTACTCGCAATCAATCAAATAACAAATGCACAAAAAGGTTTCCAATCCATATTTGATGGAAAAACAACTCAAGGATGGCACACTTACAATAAAAATGAAGTAGGCAGTGGCTGGGTGGTAGAAGATGGCGCACTACACTTTGACCCTACTAAAAAAGGAAAAAACGGAGGCGGCGATTTAGTGACCGATAAAGAATATGCTAATTTCCATTTAAAACTAGAATGGAAAATCGCGCCTAAAGGCAATAGTGGTATCATCTTTTATGTAAAGGAAGATCCAAAATTTAGCAATACTTATCTTACGGGTCCAGAAATGCAAGTATTAGATAATGATGGGCATCCAGATGGAAAAATTACCAAGCACAGAGCTGGCGATTTTATGATTTAGTAAAAAGCTCGTCAGAGCCTGTAAACCCGTTGGCCAATGGAACAAAGCCGAAATCATTAGTAACCAAGGTAAACTTACTTTTAAGTTAAATGGGGTAACTGTTGTTAATACTACCCTATGGGATGAAAATTGGAGCACAATGTTGGCTGGAAGTAAATTTGCCCAGTGGAAG
Source organism: Daphnia sinensis (assembly GCA_013167095.2). Classification (NCBI taxonomy): domain Eukaryota; kingdom Metazoa; phylum Arthropoda; class Branchiopoda; order Diplostraca; family Daphniidae; genus Daphnia; species Daphnia sinensis. The sequence continues at coordinate 57,983 of WJBH02000013.1, forward strand.
ATTTTGGCACTTTCAAAAAAGGGAAAATTGCACTTCAAGACCATGGCGATGATGTATGGTACAGAAACATTTCCATCAAAGAACTTTAACTAAACAATTGTGAGCAGGTATAATTTGCGCATAACTTAAACCATTATAAACCAAACATATGAACTCAACAATCCGCATTAAGCTATCATTCATGATGTTCTTAGAATTTTTTATCTGGGCGCATGGTTTGTTACATTAGGTACTTTTTTGGCCACTAACTTAAAAGCAAGTGGCGCAGAAACTGGCGCAGTTTTTTCTACTCAATCTTGGGGTGCAATAATAGCTCCTTTTATCATTGGTTAATTGCCGATCGTTATTTTAATGCAGAAAAAATATTAGGCATTTTACATCTCATTGGAGCTATACTGATGTACCAAATGTACAATTCTAGCAATATAGCTGTATTTTATCCTTATGTATTTGCCTACATGATTTTTTATATGCCAACATTAGCGTTAGTTAATTCGGTGTCGTTTAACCAAATGAAAGATCCAGAAAAAGAATTTTCTGCTATTAGAATTTGGGGCACATTAGGCTGGGTGGCAGCAGGCTTGTTAATCAGCTATTTCTTTCACTGGGATTCGCAAGAAAATACAAGTACAGGATTGTTAAAAAATACTTTTTTAATGGCTGGTATAGCTTCTTTAGTACTAGGCGTCTTCAGTTTTGCTTTACCAAAAACCCCACCAAAGCTAGATAGTGGAGAGAAAATAAAAATTTCAGAGATCTTAGGACTTGATGCATTAAAATTTTAAAAGACAAAAATTTTTTAGTGTTTTTCATCGCCTCTATTTTAATTTGTATCCCTTTAGCTTTTTATTACCAAAATGCCAACTTGTTTTTGTCTAAAATAGGTGTAGCTAATCCAACTGGAAAAATGACAATTGGACAAATTTCCGAAGTACTATTTTTATTGCTGCTTCCAGTCTTCTTTAAAAAATTTGGCTTTAAAAAAACCATTTTAGTAGGCATGTTGGCTTGGGCAATTCGATACTTATTATTCGCTTATGGCAATGCTAATGAATTGAGCTTTATGCTAATTATAGGTATCGCCTTGCACGGAATTTGTTACGATTTCTTCTTCGTTTCTGGTCAAATTTATACCGACTCAAAAGCTGGCGAAAAATTTAAAAGTTCTGCACAAGGTTTTTACCTTAGCTACCTATGGCGTGGGTATGCTTATTGGTTTCATTATTGCAGGTCAAATTACAGAAATGTATAAAATTAATGGCGTTGAAAATTGGAAAATGATTGGACAATTCCAGCAGGCATAGCTTTTGTTGTTTTCTTATTGTTTATCTTATTTTTTAACGACAAAACAAAAGCTGAAGCAAAGTCTTAAAGCCATTAACATTTAAACTACCTGATTATAACCATGAATTCTAGAAGAAACATTTTTAAAGCAAACTGGAGTATTAGCGGCTAGCATGGCGCTTGCCCCTTCGTTGGGTTTTATCCCTGTCGAAAAAAACAACTTGGCTTACAACTTTATACCCTGCGAGACATTTTACCTAAAGATGTAAAAGGTACAATTGCTAAAATTGCAAAAGCAGGTTATAATCAGGTAGAAGTATTTGGATATAATGATAACGACAAATTTTGGGGATTAGACGCCAAAAAATTCGCTACATTACTAAAACAAAACGGCTTGAGTGCCCCAAGTGGCCATTATGATATAGATAATTATTTTACCAAAGGTAACAGCAACGACTTAAAAAAATACCTAGAAGTGGCAAATACTTTAGACAGCGAATATTCGTTGTACCTTATTTATCAGATGAATTAAGAAAAACTGCTGATGATTATAAAAAAACTGCTGAAAAATTTAATAATGCTGCACTCATCTGTAAAAATGCGGGCTTAAAGTTGGCCTATCATAACCATGAATTTGAATTTACAAAATTTGGCAACACCAATGGTTATGATATTTTACTCAGTTACACCGACAAAAATTTAGTAGATTTTGAATTGGATTTATATTGGACAGCCTACGCTGGAAAAAATCCAATTCAACTTTTTAAAGAAAACCCAGATCGGTTTAAATTATGGCATGTTAAAGATATGGATAAAAAAAATCGGAATTTAAATTGCGAAATTGGCAAAGGCATTATAAATTTTAAAGACATATTTGCTCAAGCCAAATTAGCTGGCGCCAAGTATTACATGGTAGAACAAGAAACCAATTACCAACCAAACGAGATAACTTCTATAAAAACCAGTGCAGCCAACATTAAAAAATTATGGTATTAACTTAAATCCGTCTCCTCATCTCGAGCTAATTCGTTTAAAATCAACTTAAAATAGGTTGCCAAAAGTTAGTTGTCTTTTCCATATGCACGAGAAAAATTGCTGATGGCGTAAAAAGCCTAACAACAACAAAAAGCTATAAAAATCATTTTATCAAACTCTCCGCAACTTTCTATTCATTAAACAGTAGTTTCATCGGGCTGTTCGCCAGAACGAGCTTCATTTGTGAGTGCTCTAATGTCCGATTTAGGCTTTTTAATATTCTTATGCGCAAGCTTAGGCTCATCGGATGTTGGTTCACTAATCCCATTCTCTTTTTCTTTATCACGTAGTCCCAACAAACCTTTCGCCCGATCAACAATGGTGTGTCTAACAATCTTGCCACTTGCTGGTGCAAACAAAACTGCAACAACTGCACCAATTGCAACACCAGCTAAAGCTGCCAAAGCAATAGGAGTAGCGGAATTATTTTTATCAAACTACTTGAAATAAATTGAGTAGGTTTCATAACTTCTATTTTTTAAAAACAACAACTACATTTTATTATTGTTTAATAAGAAATATAAAATTAGTGGAGCTTAGCAGCCAAAACGCAAGATTGGGTAAACCTTTTTGTAGCTCCGTTTAAATCAAAAACATCAAACTTAATCACATAAATACCAACATTGCTCATTTGCCCGGCATCGTTTATACCATCCCATGTAAAAATTCCAGTTGTAGCAATAGAAGCATTACGTATTAACTTTTTAATCAAAACACCTTTATCATTGTAAATATTTACAGTAGCTAAATTACCATTTTTAGTAAACTGATAGTTAATTTGCAGCAGGTCTTCAAAACCATCTCCATCGGGCGAAAAAGTTTTGCTAGCTAAAGTAACTTCATTATTAAAACTCAAATCTTCTAACTGTGAATTTTGATAACTCGGTGTAGCAAATCCAACACTCTGTGCCGCCGATTTAAAATTACCAGTTTCGTTAGTTGGTTTAAGCATAGAAACTCGCTCTAACGAAACACCGTCTCCATCTTTTAACAGGGAGATATGCATTTTTTCATGATAATCTAACCGATCTAAATTTCATTAGCTGTCAATAACACAACTGTTCCCTTGTCATTGTTAAATGCTGGCATACTTGTCATTGATGTAAAGTTGGCAGGATTTTTACTTGGTAATGTTGTTTTACCATAGCAACATTATCGGTAAGTACCCAATAGCTTTGTGCCGGCAAGTATTGTGATGTACTACTAATTGTTTTGATGTTAGACACGGCTCCGCTCGAATTTACATTTGCCAACTGCAAATCTTTTAAATCTAAAACATGGTCTGTTCGGTTATAAATCTCTACAAAATCTACACCGCCAACTCTTGGGTTTGACAATATTTCATTAATTAAAATATCTCCCGCTTTAATTTCTTTGGCCAAAAAAAGCTCAACCGTATTTGATGTGGCATCTATCAAATTTCCGGCACAATCTGTTAAATTACTGAGGGTTAAGCTATGAGTTATCCCTCTGGATATTGGGTTGGCAAATTGAATTAAAACCGAAGTAAACGCTGAGCCTTGAGGCAGAACCGAAACAGGAAAACCAATGCCATTATTAAGTCTATAATTGGTCAAATTTACAGCCGACAAGCTATCTATAGATTTACTAAAAGTGAGTTTAATAGTATAATCATTAACAATAATAGCATTTAAAAGTTTAGGCGCCAAACTACCCAATTGACTTTGATAAACTGAGTTTTGCTGCCCTGGTGTACCTCCTGTGGCGGCCACACTCCCCATCCAATTTTGAATGCCCATACATTTATTCATGGGATCTATCAGCTCTAAAGCATATCCACCCTCTTTTTTAATAGCGTCTTTATACCAAGTATCAGCATAATTTACTTCATCAATTAACAAGCCTTGTGCACTGGTCAATGTTAACTTATCTTTATCGTTATTTAGACTTGGCCAAGGAGACAAACCTTTAGTTTTGCCAAAAGCTTTAAACAGATCTACATCGGCATTGGCACATAAAATGAGGTGTTGTTTGGGCTTTAAGGTATCTGTTGCAAAGGTAAAAGCAGAGGTTAAATCGGCATATTTAAAGCCATTTAGCAAAATGTAATGATCGGTAGTATTCCAAAGTTCTACATACTCGGCGCAGGTAAATTAAGTTGTGGACTAAAATCTGCAAAAATCTCATTAATAACGACATCACCCTTTTGTACAACATAAGGCTTAACATAAAAAAAGAAGATGTATTATTCGTCGCAATGACATTGTTTTTTAAGTCTTTGACATCACTTACCGTTAGGGTATAATCGCCAGTTGGCATACTCGATGCAAAACTTAAGCGATAAACATTTGCCAAATTGGTAGCAATAACGGTAGTTGGATGGCCAAGTGGTGAAAGTAAATAATGATTCGCCATTAAAGCCGAAGTTGAATTTAAAGCCTCCGAAAAAACAGCTTCAACAGTAAACTCATCCACAACTTTGGCGCTTATTAAAGTTGGGGGCGTGATATCGGGTGTCAATTCGGTAATGTTAAAATCGTCAAAAATAAATCCATTAGAGCGTGTAGCGGTATACTTGCAAAAACGCCAAAATGTGAGGTATAAGTAAAAGTGTTATCGGTTACACTTCCTTCTAAAACATAGGTTGATGAGCCATCAATAGCCGTAAAAAGCTCCCATTTACCTAAATCTGTACGGGTAATTTTTTTTAGCTTGCAGTAGATTAGCGTTACTTCGGTTTTTTACTGCGCCATCAATAATTTTAGTAAGGGTTGTTCCGTTTTGCCTATACAAATCGTAGCTATCGGCGGTGCCAGCCTCTCCTATTTGCAAAAATAACCGTTTAAGCTCCCTTGTAAATTTTCTTGGTTAGACACCAGATAAATTCTAGTAAAATTGGTTGTCGAAGGATCGAAATTCAACTGGACAAAAAAATCCCATTTTACATTGGCAGCTAACTCATTAATTGTAGATAAGCTAACCGTTTGATTAGTAGACGATAAAGTTGACTGCAATTGTCCGTTGGCATTTACACTAAATAACGAAGTACTGCCAACCCAGGTGGGATTTATAGTAAAGTTACCATCACTAAAATTGTCATTAAATTGTGCAAAAGTAAGTTTTACGCTAAAGAGCATAAAAAAGAGCAAAGTTTTACGCATATTTGGTAGATATTAGAATTTAATAAATATAAAAATAAAAAACAGAAAAATGAAAATTGCAGTAGTAGGTGCTACCGTTTGGTAGGAACCGTAATGTTAAAAGTATTGGAAGAAAGAAATTTCCCAGTACCGAATTAATTCCAGTAGCCTCAGAAAAGAGCGTAGGTAAATTAATTACGTTTAAGGGTAAACAGTTTCCAATTGTTAGCATGGACACTGCAATTGGCATGAAACCTGATATCGCTTTATTTTCGGCAGGTGGCGGCACTTCGTTACAAAATGCTCCCCGTTTTGCAGCAGTTGGCACAACCGTAATTGACAATTCATCGGCTTGGAGAATGGATCCGGCTATTCCTTTGGTAGTGCCAGAAGTTAATGCTGATGTATTAACGCCTAACGATAAAATAATTGCCAACCCAAACTGCTCTACCATACAAATGGTGGTGGCTTTAAAACCTTTGCACGATAAATACCGTATCAAACGTGTGGTAGTTTCCACATACCAATCGGTTACAGGCACAGGCGTAAAAGCGGTAGAGCAAATGATGAACGAAAGAAAAGGTATTCATGATGGCGAAATGGCCTATGCCTACCAAATAGATTTAAACGTTATTCCTCAAATTGATGTGTTTACCGAAAATGGTTACACCAAAGAAGAAATGAAAATGATAAACGAAACCCGTAAAATTATGGGCGACGATAGCATCCGTTTAACCGCTACAACGGTTCGTATTCCGGTAATGGGTGGGCACTCAGAATCTGTAAACATAGAATTTGAAAACGATTTTAACTTGGCCGATGTAACCAGTTTATTAGCAAAAACCGAAGGTATAATTGTGGTAGACGATATTGCCAATCTAAAATATCCAATGCCAAAAGATGCGCATGAAAAAGATGAAGTTTTTGTGGGTCGTATACGCAGAGATGAATCAATGCCAAACACCTTAAACATGTGGATTGTTGCCGATAACCTACGCAAGGGCGCTGCCACAAACGCAGTACAAATTGCCGAATACTTGGTGAAAAAAGAATTGGTATAAACTGATTAAAACCGATAGAAAGTGATGCCCAACAGCATCACTTTTTTTGTGCATAAGATAGTCAAATCTAAAAATTATATATAAAAACGAGATTATAAACTCAAGTTTCCATTATCTTTACACGAATGAAAATACTTAAAATAACTTTGGCTTTATTGGCACTCTCGTTAAATGCAATTGCCCAACATCCCGTTGCAAAACTACAAGCCGCCTATCAAAATTTGGTAAACGACGAACAAGCCAAATACGCCATTACATCGCTTTGCATATTGGATGCTCAAACCGGAAAAGTAATTTTTGCAAAAAACGAAAACATTGGCCTAGCTCCCGCCTCTACCCTAAAAACCATTACATCCGCAACGGCCTTTAGCGTATTGGGCAAAGATTTTAAATACCAAACCACTTTGGGCTACAACGGTAAAATAACCAACGGCGTTTTGCAAGGCGATTTAATCATTACCGGCAGCGGCGACCCAACCTTAGGCTCATGGCGATACGAACAAAGTAAAGAAAACAAAATCCTAAACCAATGGGCAAACGCCATAAAAGCAGCCGGAATTACAAAAATAGAAGGCTCAGTTATTGGCGATGACAGCCTTTTTGGTACGCAAAGCCTTCCCGAAGGTTGGATTTGGCAAGACATAGGCAATTATTATGGCGCAGGTACTTCGGCACTTTCGTGGAGAGAAAACCAATTCGATATACATCTAAAACCCGGCAACAGTACAAATGAGGCTGTAAGTATTGTAAAAACCGTTCCGGCAATGCCTTACCTTAAAATTATAAACGAACTTAAAACAGGTACAAGCGGCTCGGGCGATAATGCCTATGCTTTTTTACCGCCCTATACCAGCTTGGCCTATTTACGCGGCACTTGGGGAATGGGAATTAGCAAAACTGGCATTTCCTTATCCCTACCCGACCCAGCTTACGAAGTAGCTTTTAGACTAAAAGATACCTTACAACACTTAAACATTAGTGTTACGGGCGAGGCAAGTACCACCAGAAGATTAAGTAGCGAAGGCAAAAGCCTACCACAAACTACACAGCAATTGGCCATAACTCCTTCGCCAAGTTTAAGCGAAATGATATACTGGTTCAATAAAAAAAGTATTAACCTTTACGGCGAACAATTACTTAAAACCATGGCGCTAAAATTTGGCAAAAAACACCAACTACCAACAACGGTAGCGCAGTGGTAATTAACTTTTGGGCAAATAAAGGCATCGACAAAAAAGCGCTAAATATTATTGATGGGAGCGGTCTTTCGCCAGCCACAAGGGTAACCACATTGGCCATGGCTTCAATCCTATTTCAAGTGCAAAAGGAAGATTGGTTTGCAGCATATTACAATTCTTTCCCCGAAAACAACGGCATGAAACTTAAAAGCGGTAGCATTAACAATGTTTCGGCATACGCCGGATACTATACCGACAGCAAGGGCAACAAATACATCGTGGTAATCAACATCAACAATTACAACGGCAACAGCATTAGCAAAAAATTATTTAAGGTGTTAGATGCTTTAAAATAAGTTTGTTAACTTCATCAAATAAATTTAAAACAATGAAAATCAAAAACTTAATATTCTCGCTGGTTGCAATTGTAAGTGTATTTTTAGCTTGTAATTCCAATCCTCAAAACCAAGAAAACAACTACTTTACTACTTCCGATACTGGCGTATTAAACGGCGGCGTAAAATTGGTAAACATCAAAACACCAAAAGGCGAATTTAAAGTATGGACAAACGCATTGGCAACAACCCTAAAATAAAACTGCTGTTGCTAAACGGTGGCCCGGGTGCTACGCACGAATATTTTGAGTGCATGGAAAGTTTTTACCCAAAGAAGGAATTGAGTTTATTATTATGACCAATTGGGCTGTGGAAACTCTGATAACCCTAAAGATACCGCCATGTGGGATTTGGGCCGCTATGTTGAAGAAGTTGAGCAAGTACGCACAGCCTTAAACCTTGATAAGGATAATTTTTATTTGTTAGGTCATTCATGGGGCGGAATTTTAGCCATGCAATATGCGCTAAAATACCAACAAAACCTAAAGGGGCTAATTGTAAGCAACATGATGAGCAGCATACCTGCTTATGGTAAATATGCCGACGAAGTTTTGGCCAAACAGATGGATCCAGAGGTATTGAAAAAAATTAGGGCAATTGAAGCCAAAGGCGACTATTCGAACCCTGAATATATGGGTTTATTGATGCCTAATTTTTACGTAAAACACATTTGCCGCATTCCGTTAGATCAATGGCCCGAGCCGGTAAATCGCTCTTTTAGCAAAATGAACCAATCGTTGTACGTAACCATGCAAGGCCCCAGCGAATTTGGCGTGGCGGAAAATTATTAAAATGGGACATAACAAAAGAGCTCAAAAACATTACCGTACCCACATTAAGCATTGGTGCGCAACACGATACCATGGATCCAAAACACATGGAATGGATGGCCTCGGCTTTTAAGAATGGAAGTTACCTGTATTGCCCAAACGGCAGCCACATGAGCATGTACGACGACCAACAAACCTACATGAAAGGCATCATCAAGTTTATGAAAGGTGTTAATGCCGGCGAGAAAAAGATAAAAATGTAATTTTATAGCCCAAAAACACAGATAATTGGTAGTTAGCCCAAAATATACAGCTTTATGAAATCTTTACTCCAAATTTACTTTTAAGCATATTAAGTGCCAACACCTTTGCTCAAACCATAGAAGATAACAGCGAAACTTTTGCCAACAACGAAAGTTTAGCCAACACAGAAATAGCCATTATACCTGAGCCTGTAACACTTATTAAACAAACTGGGCAATTTGTGTTGCCTTCAAACATTAGTATACAAAGCAGTAAATCTACCGAACTAACTTCAACCATTGCCTTTTTAAAAGAGCGCTTATCAACCCCTACCGGATATTTTGTAAGTGTAGTCCATTCTGCCTTGCCAACGGCAACTTTTAAGCTGATATTAAACGAAAAAGAAGAAGCCACAATTGGCGCCGAAGGATACCAGCTTTCGGTAAGCTCAAAACAAGTGGTAATAAGAGCCAACAAGCCTGCTGGCTTATTTTACGGCGTACAATCTTTATTGCAGCTTTTTCCGCCAGCCATAGAAAGCAAAGAAGAAGTAAAACAAACAAAATGGGCTATTCCTTGTGTAGAAATTATCGATTATCCGCGTTTAAGCTGGCGTGGATTGATGTTTGATGTAGCACGTCATTTTTTTACCAAGCAAGAGGTAAAACAGTACATTGATGCCATGGTGCGCTACAAATACAATATTTTACATTTGCACCTAACGGACGACGAAGGCTGGAGAATAGAGATTAAAGGCTTGCCAAAACTAACCGAAGTTGGCGCCTGGAACGTAAAACGTGTGGGCACCTTTGGCGATTTTATTCCACCAAAGCCTGATGAACCCCGCAATTACGGTGGTTTTTATACCCAAGAAGACATCAAAGAACTAGTAGCCTATGCCAAAGAACGCTTTGTAAATATTTTGCCCGAAATTGATGTACCTGGGCATAGCTTAGCCGCAATAGCCTCCTACCCCGATTTGTCGTGCACGCCCGAAGCCGTAAACTACAAAGTGCGCAGCGGCGAAAAAATAATGGACTGGAGCCGTGGCGCACCGCCAATTGCACTGGTAGACAATACTTTGTGCCCTGCCAACGAAAAAGTTTATGCGTTTTTAGATACCGTAATTACACAGGTTGCGCAGCTATTCCCATTGAGTATATACACATGGGTGGAGACGAAGCGCCACATAACTATTGGGAAAAAAACCAACAGATTAAAGATTTAATGAAACGCGAAAACCTAAAAACCATACCCGAAGTGCAAGGTTATTTTGAACGCCGAGTTGAAAAAATTGTACAGGCAAAAGGCAAAAAATTTATGGCTTGGGATGAAGTGTTAGAAGGCGGCGTTTCGCCAAGTGCAGCGGTAATGAGCTGGCGCTCGATGAAATACGGCACCGAAGCCGCAAAAGCCAACCACGAAGTGGTAATGAGCCCAACGCAATATGCTTATCTAGATTATATGCAGGCCGATGTAATTACCGAACCTAAAGTATATGCTTCTTTGCGTTTAAGCAAAGCCTACGAGTTTGACCCCGTACCAGAAGATGTAAACCCCATTTACATTAAAGGCGGTCAAGCAAATTTATGGACAGAACAGGTATACAACATCCGTCAGGCCGAGTACATGACCTGGCCACGTGGCTTTGCCATTGCCGAAAGCGTTTGGAGCCCAAAGGAGAAAAAAAATTGGGCTAACTTTTTTGCACGTACCGAACAGCATTTTAAACGTTTAGACGTAGCCGAAACCAAATATGCACCAAGTGTTTACGACCCAATTTTTTCGGTAAAACGCACGGCCGATAGGCAATTGCTGATTACCCTAAGCACCGAAGTGGATGGCTTGGATATGTATTATAGTTTCGACAATTCTTTTCCAGATCGTTTTTACCCAAAATATACCACGCCGCTGGTGCCACCAATTGATGCCAAAGTTTTAAAAGTAATTACCTACAGAGGGAAAAACCCAATTGGCCGCATGATGAACATGCCAATAGAAGAATTAGAAAAAAGAGCAGGGAAGCGTTAGTTGGAGTGGGAAACGAGTTGAGACTAAAAAAAAAAATGCCACCTAAAAGAAAATCGATTCGTTTAAAGGGTTATGATTACGCCCAGGCAGGAATGTATTTCATCACATTTTGTTGTCAAAACAGAAAACATTTTTTTGGAGAAATTGTAAACAAGAATTACAATTAAACGAGGCAGGAAAAATGGTATTTAGAATTAGAAAACAAATTTCCCGATGTTACCAGTGGCGAATTTGTGGTAATGCCTAACCATTTTCATTGTGTTATTATTAAAAATGAACAACCCGTTGGGGTCGACCTACGTGTCGACCCTAATAATGATATTGCCGCAGGCAATAATATAGAGGACGAACACAAATGTTCTCCCCTACATTTGGTGGTGGGATGGTTTAAAACGATGACAACAAATGAATACATCCGCGGGTTAAAACATTGGGCTGGGAACCATTTGACGGTAAATTGTGGCAACGAAATTATTGGGAACACATTATCCGTAACGAAAAATCTTTTTATTCCATTACTGAATACATAAAAAACAACCCTAACAATTGGGATACTGATAAATTGAAATAATCGCTTTAAATGCCATGTTGGGGAATAGTCTATAACTAGTTTCGTTTACGATTAATCTTAGATTTTTACACGATACAATTTAGAACTTACTTCACCAACATTTCTACCAACTCCCCCACCTCCAAATCAAACGCATTTACACTATGCTGTGCTTTGGTATAAAACAGGTTTCGTTCGGCCAATTTCATTTCTATAAAAGCGAGCAACTGCTCATCGTTCATGTTGGCAATTAATGGGCGTTTTTGTCGGTTATGCAATCTCGAAACCAATTGGGAAGGCTGCATTTGCAGATAAACGGTTTTACGTTGGCGTTCATCCAATCCATGTTATCGAAAAAAGCAAGGCAACCGCCGCCTGTAGCTACCACGCAAGTTTCGGGATAAGGATAATTTTTTAAAGTTTCGCTTTCTAGCTGCCTAAAAGCTGCTTCGCCGTGTTCGGCAAAATATTGCGCAATGCTCTGGCCTGTTTGTTCAACAATTACGGCATCCAAATCTATAACCGGGCAATTTAGTTTTTGAGCCAATTGTTTAGCCTTGGTACTTTTACCGCAGCCATAAAGCCTAGTAAGAAAATTATCCCCACCCCTAAATCACCTAAAGGGTTTTTTTTTTCCATATCATAACTATTATTTTCCATATCAAATTTAGCGTTTTACTAAGCCCCTCTGGGGGTTGGGGGGTTAGCTCAATTTAATTCGAGGGTCTACCCAAGCATACAACAAATCAACCAAAATATTTATAACCACAAAACAAAGGCAATAAACAATATGGCACCCATTACCACCGGAAAATCAGACATTTCTAAAGCGGTAACCGTTGTTCGGCCTAAGCCGTTGTAGCCAAAAATGTACTCTACAAAAAACGAACCCGCCAGTAAAGAGGCAAACCAACCAGAAATAGCCGTTATTACAGGGTTTAAAGCATTTTTTAAAGCGTGTTTGTAAATTATCGCATTTCTGCTTAAACCTTTTGCCTTTGCCGTGCGAATGTAATCTTGTGCCAAAACATCTAACATAGCGCTGCGGGTAAGTTGCACAATAATGGCCAATGGGCGCAAACCCAAAGTAACCATGGGTAGCCATAAGTTTTTCCAAGTAATAATTTCTCCTTCAAACGGATCGTAACTATACAAGCTACCGCTCATGTTTAACCCGGTATAATCGGCCAATACAAAGCCAAATAGCCAAGCAATAATGATACCAGCAAAAAAGAAGGTGCAGATATACCTAAAATGGCAAAAGAATTTGCAAAATGATCTATCCAAGTACCCTGGTTAACCGCCGAAAGCACGCCAGCAAAACACCAATTAAAGTGGCAAAAAGCATAGCTGATAAGGCTAAAATGAAAGTATTAGGTACAGTTTCTGACAGGATGATGTTTACATCTCGCTTACTTTGGTAAGATCGCCTCAAATAAGGAACTTTTAAACCACCGCATCGTTTTTAACTGTAAACAAAACATGATAGTTGTATTTTTCTTGATTTTCAGCGTTTTTGGTGTGGATACTTACGGGCAAAATATCATTCAAGTAAAGAAAGAACTGAACGGGTTTAGAGCGATCTAAACCAAACTCTTTGCGTACAGCCTCTAACGATTGTACATCAGACCTTTGCCCCATGGTCATTCGGGCCGGATCGCCAGGCAATACATTAAACAGCACAAAAACAACGGCTATTACACCAGCCATTACCGTTAAACCGTAAAAAAGTTTCCTGAGTGCGTAAGTAATCATAGTTGATTAAAATATTTTTGCGATAAGATATCAAAACTTGGCAAATTGTTAAAATGCCACTTATTAATTATAGTACCATTTTTGAGCAATAAAACACCTGGGTTTGCCCTCACCATACTTTTTAAAGGCACGGCATCGGCGTAAAAAATTTCCATAACTAATTTATGGGTTTGGCTAAACTGCATCGCCTCTTTTTCGGCAGTTGCCGTCAATAAAACTGCACGCATATTGTATTGCTCAGCAACTTTTAAAGCCAGGGCATTTACAGTTGTAATGGCATTTTTATTTGTATTTTTCAAATCGTAAGCTACTATGATCAAATTATAATATGGATTTTCTATAATTTCTTGGGTATAATCGGTTCCCGACGCATCGTTAATAACCAAATCGTTAATTTTAATCTCGAAACCTTTCTTAAGTAGTTTTTTTCGGGCGTGCCCACCACTTCCCAATTGTTATCTTTCCAAACCTCCAACTTCAAATAATCTTTATCACTCATGGTTTTGGTTTCACCTGTTACTTTATTTTAAGTTGATATAAAATTAGGTATTCATCAACCGTAGCACCTGCCGGAATTTTCATAGCTGATGGAATATTTGTGCCAACTTTATAGGGCAAAAAATCTATAAAAGGTAAAAAATAGTAGGTAAACAGTCCAAAAAGCAACGAAAACGAAATCAAAAAAACTAACCATCGCTTTTGCCAAGCTAAATTTGTAGTTGCGGGCTTTAAGCTATTGCGATGTACAAACAAATAAACAATCAGGGCCAATAAAACCAAATCTTTAGTAAAAGATTGCCAAGGCGTTAACGGAATGGCATCGCCAAAGCAACCACAAGAAGTTACCACCTTAAAAGCAGCCGATGCAAAAGTAAGTAGGGTAAAAAAAACAATTAAACCCAATAAGCCTTGGCCACCCACTTTCGCCAAAAGCCCAATAATAGCAATGCGCCCAAAACAATTTCTAAGGCACATAAAAAAATGGCTATTCCAACTGCCCAATGGTTTAAAAAAGAAGCATGAAAAACATCAAAATACTCTTGTAGTTTATAACTAAACCCAAGCGGATCGTTGGCTTTAATTAAGCCCGAAAAAACAAATAAAACGCCAACAAACCACCTCGAAAACTTTAAAGCTACTTGTTGCATGATGATTTAAATTTATTTTACACCCAATTTAATTAACGCAAAAACTGCATAATTCAGCATATCTTGGTAATTGGCTTTAATGCCTTCAGAAGCCACCGTTTGACCTAAATTATCTTCAATTTGTTTAACCCTTAAAATTTTCATCAAGATTAAATCTGTTAAAGAGCTAATGCGCATGTCACGCCAAGCCTCGCCATAATCGTGATTTTTGGCAAACATTAATTCTTTGGTTTCATTAACACATTTATCAAACAAGGTTTCTACGGCTTGCACTTCCATTTCTTGAGGGTCGTTTGCGCTAAGCTCCAATTGCAACATGGCAATTACGCAATAATTAACAATACCTATGTATTCTGAAGTGATGTCTTCGCCAACTTTAGAAACTTTCTTCTCTTCTAAGGTACGGATACGTTGCGCTTTGATAAAAATTTGATCGGTAATAGACTCTGGCCTCAAAATGCGCCAAGCGGTTCCATAGTCTTTGGTTTTTTTTAAAAAAGCGATTTACAAACCGATATAACCTCGCTGTACTCTTGTGATGTGTTTAATGCCAAAACGAATAAATATTAGATTAAAGCTATTTTAATACCTATTTTTGTATCAAATGATGGCTAAAGATACGTTTTTAAACCGAAAATCAACACTAAATTGCAAAGGTAAACTGGTAGATTTGAGTACGCCAGTAGCAATGGCTATTTTAAATTTAACTCCCGATTCTTTTTACAGCAACAGCCGATTTAACGCCATTGATGAAGCCTTAAAAGCCACCGAAAACTTTATCAATGAAGGTGCTACCTTTATAGATTTAGGGGCTTACTCGTCCAGACCAGGTGCAACCGATGTGAGTGTAGAAGAAGAGTTAAACAGACTCATCCGGTGGTAGAGGCCATCTCAAAAAGATTTCCACAAACTTTAATTTCTGTGGATACGTTTAGGGCAAAAGTGGCCGAAGAAGCCGTTTTAGCTGGCGCACATTTAATTAACGATATTTCCGCAGGCAACCTCGATGCCACAATGTTTAAAACCGTGGCCAAATTGCAAGTGCCTTACGTAATGATGCACATGCAAGGCACACCACAAACCATGCAGCAAAATCCAACCTATAATGATATTGTAACTGAAGTAAGTTGGTATTTTAATGAAAAAATAGCCAATTTAACCAAGCTTGGCGTTAAAGATATCATCATAGATCCAGGCTTCGGGTTTGCCAAAACAGTTGAACACAATTACCAATTGTTGCAACAGCTAGAAGCATTAAACCTATTTAACTTACCCATACTGGTGGGCTTTTCTCGCAAATCTATGATTACAAAAGTGCTTGATATGGAAACCAAGAATGCCTTAAATGGAACCACAGTGTTAAACACCACAGCTTTGCTAAAAGGAGCTTCTATTTTACGCGTACATGATGTTAAGGAAGCAATGGAGTGCATCAAGTTAACCGAAAAAATAAAAAACCCATCTTGATACTCGATACTGACATCTTCATACTTTTTTGATTTAAATGATGAATTAGCTAACTTGTGCACAATGAAAACCTCGAACTCGACTTCCTTAAAATTACATGGATAGATGGTATAGACATCATACTTGTCGCTATTCTTATTTACTACGTGTATAGTCTCATCAGAAACACGCTTGCTGTTAATTTAATTTTAGGCATGTTTATTATCCTTTTAGTTTATTATATAGTAAAAGGATTGCACATGAATTTATTGTCTACCATCATCAACAAGTTTATGAGCGTGGGCATTTTGGCTTTGGTTATTATTTTTCAGCCCGAAATAAGACGCTTTTTATTACATATCGGTAAAAACACCTTTTTACAACGCAATAAAATTTGGTGGCGATACTTATTTGGCAGTAAAGACTTAGAAAGGGATAACATGCTTAGGATAAAACCTATTATAGATGCCTGCAAAAACATGAAAAAAAACCGAACAGGTGCTTTAATTGTATTTGTTAAGTTTTATGACGACGAGCTTTTTACCAATAGCTGCGAAATAATGGATGCAAAAATATCCAAGCGTTTATTAGAAAGTATATTTCAAAAATACAGTCCACTACATGACGGCGCTGTGGTCATTGCCGAAAATAGAATTAAAAGTGCAAGTTGCATTTTACCTTTAAGTGATAACGACAAATTGCCTACGCAATTTGGTTTAAGACACCGAGCCGGAATTGGCGTAACCGAAATTACCGATGCTGTTGCAGTGATTATTTCTGAAGAAACTGGAGAAATTGCTTACGTAAAGCAAGCAGAGTAAGAATGAATGTCTCTTTTGGCGAACTGGAAAACTTTTGAATAAAGATTTCTAAGAGCAAGGATGAAGGGAGCAAAGGTAAAAGAGCAAAGCGCAAGGATTTTTAGACAAATTCAAGTCATCATTCCTTGCTCCTTGTTCTTTTATCTAACTAGCAATATTGCTCAAAGGCCCCAATTAGGCTATCAGCTATCATTTGCGCAGGTCGGCCTTCAATTTGATGGCGCTCTATCATGTGTACCAATTTACCATCTTTAAACAAGGCCATAGCAGGCGATGAAGGCGGAAAAGGCATCATGTAAGCTCTTGCCCTATCAACGGCTTCTTTTTCCATACCAGCAAAAACAGTAACCAGTTTGTTGGGATGTTTTGCATTGGCTACCGCAATTTTAGCAGCCGGACGAGCATTCGCTGCAGCACAACCACAAACAGAGTTCACCACTACAAATACAGTTCCTTCGCTTTTAATAGCGCTATCTACGGCATCAGCCGATTTTAATTCTTCAAAGCCTACGTTAGTTAACTCGGCACGCATGGGCTCTACTAAATATTCTGGATACATTTTCTTTCTTTTATTTAAAACAGTTTCACAAAGATAAGAAACAAACCTAGCTAAAAATTACTACGCAATAAATTAACAATTTATTGACTTTGAATTTTTTCAAATATCCCTTTTTAAAGATGCAGAAGTAAATTGCATCTTCTTTTTCATATTTATTTCCTGCATTAGTTTTCCTCATGTAATTGCCATGCATAAATTTTATAAAAATCTGCATAAGGCTATTTAATTTCATTATTTCAACAATAGTTTGTACTGACTTTGGATTTTCTGTGTGATTTTTTAGCGCAGAAATCACACTAAATTGGAATATTTCTGTATCTTAGAGGTTCGAGAAAAATGTAAATATGGCAAAACAAAAAACTACCATTATTTTTTTAGATAACAATCAAAAATTAGGAGACCACTTTTGGTACCTACGTTTTTTTTTAAAATACTGGAAAACTATTGGTTTTTGTCTGTTTGCACTAGTAGGAATTGGCATGTACACCCTTTTTTTGCTGGGCAAACAACATTTGTATCCTCCCCAAAAACAAATTATACTAGCCACTAAAAAAAACAAGATCGATACCATAGAATTAGCAAAACAATATCATTTCATTACCAAACAAATTGAAGAGGTTAATAAATTATTAATCAACAAAGGGATAAAAGTAGCAAGCACCAAAAATGCTGGCGGAGAAACCTCTCTCAATCCAATATTTGATGAAGAAAACAGAAATTTATTCGAAAAATACCTTGATAATTTTAAATATACGCTCAGCCATCTCCCAATAGGATACCCAGTTAATGGCAAAATTACTTCTAAATTCGGCTACCGCGAAAACCCTTTTACCGGTGATAGAGTAGAATCGCACAAGGTTTAGATATAAAAGGGAACTATGGTACATTGGTAAAAAGCACAGCAGATGGAAAAGTAATATTTGCTGGCAATAAAGGCGGATATGGAAAAGTAGTGATCATTAAGCACGGGTTAAACTATACAACTTATTATGGCCATCTTTCTAAAATATTGGTAAAAAATGGCCAACATATAAAAGCAAACGCAATGATTGGTAAGGTCGGCTCAACTGGCCGCTCAACTGGTCCACACCTACATTACGAAATTCATAAAAACGGTAAAATTATAACACCCTAAAACTTTTTAAGCCTAAACTAAAATGTTCAAAAAAACTAAAAAATCTCCGTCAACACTTTTAAGCCAAGCAGAAATTTTTACCATCATAGGAGCCGATTTTCAATTTGATGGAAACATAAAAGGAAAAAGCATTATCCGCATTGAAGGAAAAATAATTGGCAACGTAACGGTAGAACAAGGCATAATTTTAGGCGAAAATGGTAGCATAAAAGGGAATATCGAAACAGAATCGGCCGTAATTTATGGCACCGTAAACGGAAATGTAAAAGCACAACAACTGGAAATTAAACAAACCGGCTGCGTAAACGGCGATATCAAAACTGATACCATTGCCATTGAAATGGGTGCGCAATACAATGGTAAATTAGAAATGAAAAATTTAATCAAAACGGCGCCAGAAAGCGAAAAGGTTGACTAAATTAAAGTTAACCTTATTGCAGGTAAACACAAATCATTCCGCAAATTTGCGTAACTAGATATAGCAGGCTCACTCTACTCGAAACTAGATTATTTTTAGCTTTTATCCCATAGCTGGCTGATTAATGATTAAGCCTAAAGCCTTGTGTCTATAATTTGCACACTCACTTCGCTATTTCAAGGCATTTCTATAAAAAATGGTAAAACACAGCCCAACTGCCACATCGTCCAAGCACTAAACAGTAATTGAGAACCCTTACCTATACAAAGGGCATTTTACTGTTTGTCATATACAAAAAACAAGCAACGCTAAAGTGTTTTAAGCTAAAAATAGAATTTGACTGAACCTATACAGTTAGCAAAAGACGAGACAAAGACAAGCCATAACCCAAGTATTACCAAAGAGGGTTTATAGTAACTTTATAGTAAGTTTATAGTAACTTTATAGTAACCTATATGTATAGCATAAGTCTTAAAACAGTATGGCATAAACATTCCTGCTCATTATGTATATGATTTCTTTGGCGCTAGGCATGTTTTGATGCTAAAACGGGCTGCCCAAACCCACAAAAAGAGTAATAATTAGTAATGCTAATGTATTATTTTAGTTGAGCCCAAGCCTAAATGGGTAAGAATTAAATATTAACATCGAAATTAGTTACTTTTGCAATGTGGTAATAGAAATGGTTGACAAAAATATTTATTCAATCTTGCAAATACCTACTTCAATAAATTGATTATCAATTAATTAAAAACAAATTTATGTCATCAGTAGAGACAACTTTCGTTCCTTACAAAGTAAAGGATATTTCACTGGCAGAATGGGGCCGTAAAGAAATCGGATTAGCAGAAGCAGAAATGCCAGGCTTAATGAGCTTGCGCAAAGAATTCGGCCCATCTAAACCCTTAAAAGGCGCTCGTATCGCAGGCTGCTTGCACATGACCATCCAAACCGCAGTTTTAATAGAAACTTTGGTTGAATTAGGTGCAGAAGTTACATGGTCGTCATGTAACATTTTCTCCACTCAAGATCATGCCGCAGCGGCAATTGCGGCGGCTGGCATTCAGGTTTATGCCTGGAAAGGCTTAAACGAAGAAGAATTTGATTGGTGTATTGAGCAAACTTTGCATTTTGGTCCTGAGCGCAAACCATTGAACATGATTTTAGATGATGGTGGCGATTTAACCAACATGGTATTTGATAGATTTCCTGAATTAATTCCTGCAATTAAAGGTTTATCTGAAGAAACCACCACTGGGGTACACCGCTTGTACGAAAGAATGAAAAACGGAACTTTGCACTTACCTGCAATTAACGTAAACGATTCGGTAACTAAATCTAAATTCGATAACAAATATGGATGCCGCGAATCATTAGTTGATGCGATTCGTCGTGCTACCGATGTAATGATGGCCGGTAAAGTAGCCGTAGTTTGCGGGTACGGCGATGTAGGCAAAGGTTCTGCAGAATCGTTAAGCTCGCAAGGTGTACGTGTTATCGTTACCGAAATTGACCCAATTTGTGCTTTACAAGCAGCAATGGAAGGTTACGAAGTTAAAAAGTTAGCTAATGCTGTTAAAGAGGCAGATATTGTGGTAACCACCACAGGTAACTGTGATATCGTTCGCGAGCAACACTTTAGAGCCTTAAAAGACAAAGCTATCGTGTGTAACATCGGTCACTTCGACAATGAAATTGACATGGCTTGGTTAAATAAAAACTATGGACACACCAAAGTAGAAATTAAACCTCAAGTTGATAAATATGTGATTGACGGTAAAGACGTAATCATTTTGGCCGAAGGCCGTTTGGTAAATTTAGGTTGTGCTACCGGCCACCCAAGTTTTGTAATGAGCGCATCATTTACCAACCAAACTTTGGCACAAATAGAGCTTTGGACCAACCCAGGTAAATACGAAAACAAAGTTTATGTATTACCTAAAACATTTAGATGAAAAAGTTGCCCGTTTACACTTAGAAAAAATTGGTGTTGAATTAGACGTTTTAGATCCACATCAAGCCGAATATATTGGTGTAAATGTAGAAGGTCCTTTTAAACCAGATACATATAGATATTAGCCTCACACCAACCCTCTCCTGAAGGAGAGGGAGCAAGCTTAAAAAGAGATATGTGTTTTGCATATCTCTTTTTGTTTGTTAAGCCGTCTTTGCGAGGAGGAACGACGAAGCAATCTTAAGTCCAGCTTTTTCTTCTTTTCAGAAAATCAAAGTCAGTATTTATTGGCTGCTGTAGTCCTGCTTTCTGTTACAAGTTTTTTGTGAATGTAACCTTCAACCCCAATCTTAACCAAACAAAAAAGCTTTCCACGCCAATCAGGTTTAATTTTTAATGTCAGTTTTTCATCGCTAACACATACAAAACGGCCAAAATTACGTTTATTAATTAATTGTTACGTTACAAATTAGTACTTTTGAATAAACCCAAATAAAATGAAAAAATTAATATTTAGCCTTTGTTTAGGCTTCATAAGTTTTACTGTAAACGCACAAACTACAAGCCAAAAAACCGAAACCAAAACAAACGCAACCAGATCTATTAAAAACCAAACCGTAGAAATAGCCTGTGGCGAATGTCAATTTAAATTGGAAGGCAAAAGCTGCGATTTAGCGGTAAAAATAGATGGAAAAGCTTATTTTGTTGATGGAAAAAGTATTGACGATTTTGGCGATGCACACAGTGAACACGGTTTTTGTAATGCCATTAGCAAAGCTGAAGTGACAGGTGAGATAGTAAACAACCGCTTTAAAGCAAGCACGATTAAGTTGTTACCAAAAAACAAATAATCAAGCGTTACTTGGTCTCTAAGATTTCAGCTTAAAAAAGTTATCTTTGTGACATGACAAAACTATCGGTCAACATTAATAAAATGGCAACTTTACGAAACAGCCGCGGGGGCAATAACCCCAACTTGGTAAAAGTTGCCTTAGATTGTGAACGGTTTGGTGCACAAGGAATTACGGTACATCCTCGCCCAGACGAAAGGCATATCCGCTATCAAGATGTTTTTGACTTGAAAGCGGTAATCGCCACAGAATTTAACATCGAAGGCAATTGTAAGGAGCAAAAATTCATCGACCTTGTTTTGGCCAACAAACCTGCACAAGTAACTTTAGTGCCCGATGTTTCGGGGCAAATTACCTCAAACCACGGTTGGAATACATTAAAGAACAAGCCTACCTCAAAGAAATGGTATCTTTGTTTAAAAACGCAGGTATAAGAGTTTCCATTTTTGTTGACCCTATTATTGAAATGGTAGAAGGCGCTTTAGCAACTGGCACCGATCGTATTGAACTGTATACCGAAGATTACGCAAAAAACTATCACCTAAATAAAGAAAAAGCAATTTTACCTTATCTTTTGGCTGCTCAAAAAGCGAACGAATTGGGCTTAGGCATTAACGCAGGGCACGATTTAGATTTAGATAACCTGCGTTATTTTGCGCAAAGTATCCCTAATTTATTGGAAGTTTCCATCGGACATGCCTTAATTTGCGATGCTGTGTACTTGGGGTTAGAAAATACCATCCAACTTTATTTAAAACAATTGGCTTAAGCCAAAACACCAAAGCGAATAGACCAAAGCTTTAGTCTTTTGCTTTAAGCTTTAATCTTTATTTATGCTCAAAGGAATTATTCTCGTACTTTTTGGTGCTTGCAGCTTCGGCATTTTATCCACTTTTGTAAAACTGGCTTATGAAGACAATTATTCGCTAAGCGATGTAACTGGAACGCAGGCTTTTTTTGGGGCAATTATTTTATGGCCTGTTATTTTATCCAAACCAAAACCAGTAAAAACCAAACCGAACCTTCAAAAACACATTGGTTTAAACTCTTAGCGGCCGGTTCGTTTACTGGATTGGTAAGTATGTTTTATTACCAATGTGTAAAGCTAGTACCAGCCTCATTGGCCATTATTTTACTCATGCAATTTGTGTGGATAAGCGTATTGTTAGAATTAATTATCTACAAGAAAAAACCAACAACGCTACAATTGCTAGCCGTACTTTTTGTACTGGTCGGCACCGTTTTGGCCAGCGGATTTACAACTACCAAAGTAAACGAAATCAATTTTACAGGCATTGTTTTTGGCTTATTGGCGCATTTTGTTACGCCATATTTTTAATGTTAAATGGCAAATTAGGTAACGATTATCCGCCACTTAAAAAAAAGTGCGCTGATGATAACCGGTGCTTGCATCTTAATTTTTATAGTATTGCCCCTCAATTTCTAATCAATGGTACATTGGGTGCTAGCTTATTAAAATGGGGTATTATTTTGGCGGTTTTTGGTACAGTTATCCCCCCTATTTGTTTTTCTGCGGGCATACCTAGAGCGGGTTTAACATTAAGCTCTATTTTAAGTTCGTAGAACTACCAGTTGCGGTGATGATGTCGAGTTTGGTTTTACACGAACAAGTAAACTTTACCCGATGGATGGGTGTTTTAATTATCCTCGGCGCACTCATCATTCCTAATTTAAACTTTAAAAAAGAACGATAAACTTTAAAGACCATGAAAAAAAAATTAGCATTGTTTGCCCTAAGCATTTTAAGCTATGTGGGTTGCACTAACAAAAGCAGCATTAACCAAGAAGAGGCTGGCAAGGTGATTACTACATATCTAAAAGGAAACCCGAATACAAAACTGCCCATTTTAACTATGGAGAAATCAAGTTCGATAGCAAAAAAGAGCTAAAACAATTAGAAAATTATAAAATATTAGCCAATCAAGGTTACATTAGCTTATCGCTACTAAAAGCAAAGAAAAAATTCTTATCAAAAGACAGCAGTTTCGGTGTATCAAATTACACTGACCCAAAAAGCTAGCGAATTGGTATTTAGCAAGATAAAAATGAAGCAACCGTAAAAGTAGCCGATTATGTACTGGCCAATGAAAAACCAGTAAATTTTTGGACGGTAAACAGTACTACCGCAAAAGTAACGGTTACGCTTAAAAAGTAAATACAGTTTTTCACCTTTCCAAGAAGAAGATGAAAACAGCGAATTCATGACAAAAACCTACCGTTTAAGTTAAATAAAGAAGAAGGCTGGAAAGTAGTGAAATAGCCTTTCGTTTACCATAAAAAAATGACGAACAACAACTGATTTCTTATTATGAAATAATTGTGATTTTCTTACCTTTGCCCAACCAATTATTGCTATAATCCATGAGCTTAAACATCCATTACCAAGAAGATTTTCAAAACCGCCATATTGCGCCAAATGAAGCAGATACTGCCGAAATGTTAAAGCAAATAGGCGTAAATTCTATTGACGAACTTATTGAGCAGACTGTACCAGAGAAAATAAGATTAAAACAATCTTTAAACCTGCCAAAAGCAAAATCTGAAACAGAATATTTAACCGATTTAAAACAAACAGCCTCTTTAAATAAGGTTTTTAAATCTTATATTGGACAAGGTTATTATGATACCATCACGCCAGGCGTTATTTTGCGTAACGTAATGGAAAAACCTGGATGGTATACGCAATACACGCCTTACCAAGCAGAAATTGCACAAGGACGCTTGCAGGCTTTGTTAAATTTTCAAACCATGGTTATCGATTTAACTGGAATGGAAATTGCAAATGCATCACTCTTAGATGAAGGCACTGCAGCTGCCGAAGCTATGTTTATGCAATACAGCTTACGCAAAAACCAAAACGCCAACAAATATTTTGTATCAGAATTGGTGTTTGCACAAACCATAGATATTTTAAAAACCCGTGCAAATCCGTTGGCATTGAACTGGTAATGGCAACCACGAAAATTTTAATGCGACTGATGATTTTTTTGGCGCTATTGTACAATACCCAGCTGGTAACGGAGAAATTTTTGATTACAAGCCTTTTGCTAATCAATTACATACCCACAATATTAAACTAACCGTTGCGGCAGATTTATTAAGCTTAACCTTGTTAACGCCCCAGGCGAATGGGGCGCAGATGTAGTAGTGGGTACAACACAAAGATTTGGCATCCCAATGGGATTTGGCGGACCACATGCTGCCTTTTTTGCTACCAAAGACGAATATAAGCGTTCGTTGCCGGGCCGTATTATTGGCGTTTCTGTAGACAGTAACAACAATTATGCCCTGCGCATGGCACTGCAAACCCGCGAACAACACATACGTAGAGATAAAGCTACCTCTAACATTTGTACTGCACAAGCGTTATTGGCCATAATGGCGGGTTTTTATGCCGCTTACCATGGGCCAAAGGGATTAAAGCTAATCGCCGAAAGAACGCATGGATTAACCATAACCCTTGCCCAATCATTATTAAAAATCGGTTATAACGTAATCAATAAAGCTTATTTCGATACCATTCAGATTGATCTTGGAGATTTAAGCAATGCTATTCATAAAGATTGCTTAGACAACAACATTAATCTTAATTATAACGAGAAAATTGTTGGCATTTCACTTGATGAAACTACTACTTTTGAAGACGTAAAAACATTAATCCGCATCTTCTCTAAAGTGAAAGCAATAGCTGCTGATAATTTAACCATCATCGAAGCTACAAAAAGCACAATTCCTCCTCATTTAAATCGCCAGTCGAATTATCTAACGCATCCAGTATTTAATTCGCACCACTCAGAACATGAAATGTTGCGTTACATTAAATCTTTAGAAGCTAAAGATCTTTCACTATGCCATTCGATGATTGCCTTGGGTTCTTGCACCATGAAACTGAATGCTACCACCGAAATGATACCCGTAACTTGGCCAGAATTTGGAAAATTACATCCTTTTGCACCTGCCGACCAAGTTTTGGGTTATTACACCATTTTTTGATGAATTGAACAAGTGGTTAAGTGAAATTACTGGCTTTGCAGCCATGAGCTTGCAGCCAAATGCTGGTGCGCAAGGCGAATATGCCGGATTAATGGTCATTCGTGCTTACCCCAAGACCGTGGAGATTTTCACCGTAATATTGCGTTAATTCCTTCTTCGGCACATGGCACCAACCCTGCTTCTGCAGCAATGGCCGGAATGAAAATTGTGGTGGTAAAATCATTAGAAAATGGAAACATTGATGTAGATGATTTAAAAGCAAAAGCCGAAGAACACTCTGCAAAATTATCGTGTTAATGGTAACCTACCCATCAACTCACGGAGTTTTTGAAGAGAGTATCATCGATATCTGTAACATCATACACCAACACGGTGGTCAGGTTTATATGGACGGAGCAAACATGAACGCCCAAGTAGGGCTTACCAGTCCAGCAAATATTGCGCCGATGTTTGTCATCTTAATCTACACAAAACTTTCTGCATCCCGCATGGCGGAGGTGGGCCAGGAATGGGGCCAATTGGTGTGGCAGCACATCTGGTTAAATATTTACCGGGCACTCGGTAGTAAATATCAACAACGAAAAATCAATTACTGCAGTTTCTGCCGCACCATGGGGCTCGGCTTCTATATTGATAATTTCGCATGCTTATATCGCCATGATGGGCAGCGAGGGCTTAACCAACGCTACAAAATATGCCATTTAAACGCCAACTATATGAAACAGCGTTTAGAAACGCATTATCCAGTATTGTATGCGGGCGCCAAAGGCCGTTGTGCACATGAAATGATTTTAGACTGCCGAGGTTTTCAAGATTTTGGAATTGAAGTGGTCGATATTGCTAAACGCTTAATGGACTATGGGTTTCATGCACCAACGGTGTCATTCCCGGTAGCCGGGACATTAATGATAGAGCCAACAGAAAGCGAACCTAAACATGAATTAGACCGTTTTTGCGATGCACTAATTGCCATTAGACATGAAATTACTGAAGTAGAAAAAGGTACTTTAGATAAAATAGATAATCCTTTAAAAAATGCACCACTACCGCTTCGTAGTTACAGCAAACGATTGGGCGCATAACTATAGCCGCCAAAAGCAGCTTTACCGTTGCCTTATGTGGCGGCCTATAAATTTTGGCCATCGGTAGGCAGGGTAAACGATAGCCACGCGACAGGTCGTTAATTTGCGCTTGTCCGCCAATAGAAGCTATGCAGAAGAAGCAGAAATAGCGTAAACATATTTTAATAGCTCGAATGATTTATTCGAGCTATTTTTTTTGAAATAAGTAAATCAGTCAAAAGCTTACCATAGGTCAATAACTTATTTTTAAAAACAAATAGCTTTGTATGAATTAAAAATAGAAAAAACATGAAACTAAAAATCTCTTCAATTTTATTGTTAGCTGTATTAGCTAACTTTTCATTTACAGCTTTTGCACAAAAAGTGGATGTTTATACCGTAGACGCTGCTAAATCAGCAATAACCTGGGAAGGCAAGAAATTTGCTGGTGAACATAGTGGCACAGTAGGTTTAACTTCAG
The DNA here is from genome assembly GCA_013167095.2 of Daphnia sinensis. Classification (NCBI taxonomy): domain Eukaryota; kingdom Metazoa; phylum Arthropoda; class Branchiopoda; order Diplostraca; family Daphniidae; genus Daphnia; species Daphnia sinensis. Next base: position 85,274 of record WJBH02000013.1, read on the forward strand.
GAACTTTAAGTTTCAAAGGAAAAAGCTTAACTCAAGGTGGTTTTGTAATCAATATGAATAGCATTAAAGTTACAGACATAAAGATGCAAAACAAAATGCAAATCTTGAGGGACATTTAAAAGCTGATGATTTTTTTGGTGTAGCTAAATTTCCTGTGGCAAATTTTACCATCAAAAAAGTGAAGCTATGGGGCAACAGCAAATATTACAGGCGATCTAACCATTAAAGGCATCACAAAATCAATTACTTTTCCGGCAACTTTAGCTTGGACAGCAGGCAATACAGTTACCGCAACTGCAGATAAAATTGTAATAGATAGAACTAAATTTGGAGTTGAATACAAATCTAAATCAATTTTTTCGAATATTGGCGATAACTTTATTTATGATGACTTTACTATAGCAGTAAAATTAGTAGCTAAAAAATAAAAAAATAATAGCAATTAGCGCCCAATACTTTAAGTAGTATTGGCTTTTTTATGCCAAAAAAATGTTGTTTTTATAATTCGCATTATATACCTTTAACTATTATTTAAAAATTTGAGCCGCACAAATGTTAGATAAAAAAATCCATCTTTTAGTAGTTGACGATGATGATATCAATATTTTTATCATTAGAAAAATTGTAGAAAAGAGTGGGTATAACATTGCCCTAGTTGCAAAAAGTAACGGCAAGCAAGCCATAGATTACTTAATAACATCCAAGAAACAAACAATCCCCTACCCGATTTAATTTTAACTGATATCAATATGCCGGTAATGAATGGATGGGATTTTTTAGAGAGCTTATCAAAAATTAGCATACAACAGATATAGATTTACACATACTTTCTTCTTCTGTATATGATAACGATTTTGAAAGAGCTAAAAACTATCCAAATGTTAAAGGATTTATTTCGAAGCCATTTTCAAACGAAATTTTAGTAAATGTGATTAAAATTTACAGATCAAATTATAGAGAATATACTTTCTTTAAAAGCTATATATGCTGAGATTTTGATTTAGCATGATAAAATAAACATTTCCAATTTTCTGCTGCAGCTTTTTTACCAAACTCTTCACGTAATTGCATTGCTTTTCTACCATCAAAGTCATACTTAGCAATAAATTTTCTAAGCAATTCTTCTGGCTCTGGCCATACATCACCACCAAAAATACCTTTTCATCTCCTTCTTCAATTAAAAAAACCTGGTGAAACGGACAATGTGCGCCAGTTAATTCATAACTAATTTCATTGGTTAGTAAACCACTGCCATCAACAAGTTGAATTTGTGCATTGCGTTGTAAAATTCAAAAATATCGGTATGATAGGAAGACGATTTGCTTGTAAAAGCGGTTTCCCATTCGCCGCGTTGTATCACATAAGTAGCGTCCGGAAAACTAAGTTCCGTTTTTCCATTGTAATGATGAACCATACCTCCAGGAATGGTCAAAATGTAAGTGAGACATCAATACCATGCTAATATCTTTAGGGGAAAAACCCGCTTTTTCAATATTATTATGCAAATTTAAACGCCCATTTTCATCACTATATCCCAAACCAGTATCTAACAAAATCAGGCTATTTTTTAATTTTACCAAAAAAGGCTGAACATGTATAAATAATGAAGCGGGCCTATCTTTAGGATGATGAATGGCTGGATCAAAAGGAATAAATTTTTTAGTAGCATCTACAGAGTAAGAACCTTCGTTTAATGTATAAACTTGCATCAGTTTGCTATTTTTTGAAAGAAATTAATGATTATATTTACGAACAGCACAAATATAGGCACCTATGCCTGCTTATTATAAATAAAACACTTAAAATGGAAAAAAGATGGGCAATAACAACAATAAATGACAGTAAACTGTTAATGATCTTGCTGATCAACTTAACATTGATAAATGTTTAGCACAAATATTGGTTCAACGAGGTGTTACAGATTTTGAAAAAGCCCGTCATTTTTTTAGACCGCAGCTTAACCATTTATACGATCCTTTTTTGATGAAAGATATGGAACAAGCAATAGCCAGAATTTCATCAGCAATACAAAATCAAGAAAAAATAATGGTTTATGGCGATTATGATGTAGATGGCACAACGGCTGTTGCTTTAACTTATCATTTTTTTAGCCAATTTACCAACAATATTGCATATTACATCCCAGACAGACATAAAGAAGGTTATGGAATTTCTACCCAAGGATTTGATTTTGCCGCAGCCAACAATTTTAAACTAATTATTGCCTTAGATTGTGGGATTAGATCGGTAGATAAAATTGATTATGCCAATCAGCTAGGCGTAGATTTTATCATCTGTGATCACCATTTGCCTGCTAATGAATTACCAAAAGCTGTTGCTGTTTTAGACCCAAAAAGAACAGATTGTGACTATCCTTTTAAAGAACTTTCTGGTTGTGGTATTGGCTTTAATTGGCCCAAGCCTATTGTCAACTGCATAACTTGCCAAATGAAAATACGAATGTTACTTAGATTTATGCATGGTAAGCATTGCCGCTGACATTGTACCTATAGTAGATGAAAATAGAATATTAGCCCATTTTTGGTTTAATAAAATTAAATGAAAACCCATGTCATGGCCTAAAAGCTCTGATGCAAATTGCGGGACAAACAACAACTTATAACATAACAGATGTAGTTTTCAAAATTGCACCCCGCATTAATGCTGCTGGTCGAATGGGCGATGCAAAAGATGCTGTAAAAATATTATTGAGTAGCGAAGGGTATTGGCTGAGGAACAAAGTATCTTTATCAATTCTCAAAATTCTGACAGAAAATCCTTTGATCAAAATATAACTTTAGAAGCCTTAGCGATCATTGAAGAAAGTGAAGAATTAATCAATCGCAAAACAACTGTAGTTTATCAACAAAACTGGAATAAAGGAGTAATTGGAATTGTAGCTTCACGATTAACCGAAAAATATTACCGCCCAACAATTGTACTTACCGAATCGAATGGCAATTATACAGGATCGGCTCGGTCAGTGTTTGGTTTTGACTTGCATGAAGCACTGGTAGCCTGTAGTGATTTATTAGAGCAATTTGGAGGACATAAATACCAGCGGGCTTAACCATAAAGCCCGAAATTTAAATTTATTTACCAAACGCTTTGAAGAAGTAGTTTCAACTACCATCAGCCCAATTTACTAATACCGCAAATCGACATAGATTGCGAGTTAGAATTAGCGCAAATTGATGGTAAATTTTATCGTATTTTAAATCAAATGGGGCCGTTTGGCCCACAAAATATGGCGCCAATTTTTGTAAGCAAAAAAGTAACTTTGGCCACAAATCCGCAAATTGTTGGCACAAATCATTTAAAATTAAATGTAAAACAACAAAATTCGGGTATTTTTGAAGCCATAGCTTTTGGTTTGGGAGAATTTGAAAACAAACTAATGCCTAATCAATATTTTGATATATGCTATAGCATTGAAGAAAATGTTTGGAAGGATAAAAAAAAGATGCAGTTAAATATTAAAGGAATTAAAGTAGATTATTAAAAGCAAAATCATACATAAATGATATTAAAAGCCGAACACCTAGTAAAAAAATATAAACAACGTACTGTTGTAAACGATGTATCTTTTGAAGTGAGTCAAGGTGAAATAGTGGGTCTACTAGGCCCAAATGGCGCCGGAAAAACAACCTCATTCTATATGATTGTAGTTTAATTAAGCCCAACGAAGGCACTATCTTTTTAGATGGGAAAGACATTACCAAAGACCCAATGTACCGTAGGGCGCAAAAAGGTATCGGCTACCTTGCGCAAGAGGCTAGTGTTTTCAGAAAGCTAACTGTTGAAGATAACATTATGGCCATTCTAGAAATGACCAATCTGAACAGCGAAGAAAGACATGAAAAATTAGAAGAGCTTATTGATGAGTTTAGCTTACATAAAGTAAAAAAAACCGTGGAGATTTACTTTCGGGTGGCGAACGCCGAAGAACCGAAATTGCTCGTGCCTTAGCAGCAAACCCAAATTTTATACTATTGGACGAACCTTTTGCAGGTGTAGATCCAATTGCAGTAGAAGAAATTCAAACCATTGTAGCTAAATTAAAACAAAAAAACATTGGAATATTAATTACAGACCATAACGTGCAAGAAACTTTGTCAATTACAGATAGAGCTTATCTGTTTATTTGAAGGTAAAATATTAGAATATGGAAACCAGAAGTACTAGCCGAAAATGAAATGGTAAG
>WJBH02000014.1:0-52992 GCA_013167095.2 Daphnia sinensis
AATTTTTGGTCAGGATATACGTATTTGAAAGCACTTTGGACCATTAAAGCAGCTTCATGGAAGCCACATAAAATTAGTTTTAGCTTGCCTGGATAGGTATTAATATCTCCAATTGCATAAATTCGATCAACATTTGTTGAATAATCGAATGTATTACTTCTATAGCGATTTTTCATATGTTTAACCCCAATCGGCAATGGGCCTAGCTTCGGACTCAAACCAAAAAGTGGTATTAAATAGTTGGCTTCAATTGTTTTTTTTACTTGATCTCTTCCATAAAATGGACTTCTTGAAGATGATCTTTTCCAGAAACGCTTAATAGGTTGGATTGTAAGATTAAATCGATTTTGCCGTCTTTGGCTAATTCATGGACTTTCTCTGCAGAATCGGGCGCACCTCTAAAAGTATCACCACGGTGAATCAGGCTTACTTTATCAGCAATATCTGAAAGAATATGGTCCAATCGAGCGCTGAATCACCTCCTCCAGCAAGACAACCTTTTTATTTCTAAAATGCTCTGGATTTTTAACCATGTATTCAACTCCTTTACCCTCAAAATCAAGTAATCCTTCAATTTCTGGTTTTCGTGGTTCAAAACATCCTAAGCCACCAGCAATTACTACTACCTGGCAATGTATTTTGGTTCCATCATTAGTTTCTACAATTATTGAACATCCTCTAGTTTTTCTAGTTTTTCAACCGCTCACCTAAAGTAAATCCTGGATTAAATGGCGCTATTTGCTCCATTAATCGCTCAATAAGTTCTTGAGCTTTTATTTCGGGATATCCAGGTATATCGTAAATAGGTTTTTGAGGGTATATTTCTGATATTGACCACCTACTTGAGGTAATGTATCAATTAGATGGCATCTCATTTTGAGTAATCCAGCTTCAAATACCGCAAAAAGTCCCACTGGGCCTGCTCCAATTATACAAAGGTCTGTGCTTATCATTTTTATTGTTTTTTATTATCGTTTTTATTAATCATTCTCATCATCCAAATTGTTATAAATTGTGTCGAGAATTCTTTTCAGATTTAAATAATCTTCTTCTGTGAGGTTTTCCCATGCCTTCATTCTTATTTCAGACATTTTAGGACTCCATTCTACAACACGGTCTTTCCCTAAATCTGTTAAGTGAATATTAAATGCTCTACGATCAGAAGGATGAATTTTTCGCTCTGTTAGTCCTTTTCTGCATAAAAGATCGATAATTCTGGTTAAAGTAGGGTGGTCCTTACCAGTTATCTCGGCCACTGGCTTTGATTTAAGTCGTTCTGACTATTTAAATTTTTTAAATCAACCATTGATCAACTGTAATGTCATAATTCTCCGCATTAAACGTCGTTGTGCATATTGCTTAACCTTTCTTGCAGTACGATCAAGCAAATAAGAATAGGTGCTAAATTTTTCTGTTGTCATACTTATTGTTAGTACAACAAATATCTTAACAAAATTCGATTAAAACAAAAAAGCATCCGTTTTGCGGATGCTTTTTTGTCTAAAGAATGTAATTATTATTTAGGCTTTTCCTTTTTCTTTAATGAATTCGACAACAAAAGGTGTTGCTACGAATAAAGAAGAGTAAGTACCGAAGATAACTCCGATTACATCGCGAAAGAGAAACCTCTTAAAATCTCACCACCGAAGATGAAGATAATTAGAAGTACAGCGATCGTACAGATACCTGTGATAACCGTTCTACTTAATGTACTGTTCAATGCGTTATTAATAACAGAAGGTAAATCTTCGTTTTTAGAATGATGAGTACCGATATATTCACGAACACGGTCGAATACAACCACAGTATCGTTAATTGAATAACCCATAACCGTTAGAATTGCGGCTACAAATGCTTGATCGATATCTAATGAGAATGGTAACCATCCATTAAATATGGTGATATTGCCAATAATACAAGCACATCATGCACAAGGGCAAGGATAGCTGCAAAACCAAATGCCATTCTTCTAAAACGTACTAAAATGTATAAGAAGATGACTAAGATTGAGAAGATTACTGCCCAAATAGCTGATGTTTTGATGTCATCGGCAATGGTAGGGGTAACTTTCTGTGAATCTTTAATCTCATAATTAGGACTAATTTTTTTCAATCCAGAAGCTAATTTTTCATTAACTAAAGCATTTGCTTGGTCGGTATTATCATTGATTAGGTAAGCAGTAGTAATTTTAACTTGATTTGAAGAACCAAATGTTTTTACTTCTACAGCAGTACCAAACTCATCAACTAAGATTGAACGTACATTCTCAACTTCTACAGGCTTTTCGAAAGCTACAAATAAGCTCTTCCTCCTTGGAAGTCTACGCCTAAGCTAAATCCTTGCGTAAAGGCTGAAATAATGCCCGCTACGATGATTGCAGCTGATAGGAAGTAAAAACGCTTACGACCTGTAATAAAGTCGAACTTAGAGTCTTTAATAGATTTTGAGTTGCTTTGATAGAGAAGTTTATCGCTTTTTTGCCATCTAATAACCACTCGAATACTAACGAGAGATAAAAATAGCTGCGAATAATGAAGTAACAATACCAATCATTAATGTTGTTGCGAAACCGACAATAGGTCCCTGACCAAATACATATAAAATAACACCCGTTAAGAATTAGTAATGTTTGAATCTAAGATGGAAGGCATCGCTTTTCTGAATCCTTCTGAAATTGCAAGTCTAATTGATTTACCTTCAGCAATTTCTTCTCTAATACGTTCATATATAAGTACGTTGGCATCAACCGACATACCCAATGAAAGAACGATACAGCAATACCTGGTAATGTTAATACAGCACCTAAAGATGCTAAAACAAACACCCATTAAGAAGAATATGTTAACAATTAAGGCAATATTGGCTACCCAACACCAGCAGTGCTATAGTACATCGCCATAAATAGCATATGAAAATAATACCTGCGATTGTTGAAATCAACCCTGCAGAGATTGATGCAGCTCCTAATGATGGACCAACAACATAATCACTTACAATTTTAGCTGGAGCTGGTAATCTACTGCTTTAAGCACGTTTGCAAGGTCTTGAGTATCTTCAATTTTGAAGCTTCCGCTGATTGATGAAATACCATTTGGAATTTCACCCTGAACAGTAGGAGCAGAGTAAACTAAATTATCTAATACAATCGCAATACTTCTTTTTTGTTTGCATTTGCAGAAGCAGCAGCGGTAATTGAACGCCATGCACGTGCACCATCTGCATTCATAACCATTACAACTTCTGGGTTACCGCGTTGATCATAGTCTGAACGTGCATCAGAGATTACATCGCCTTCAAGTGCCGGACCACCAGCTAAATTGCTAGGCTTTAAAGCATATAATTCAAAAACTTTACTTTCTTCAGAAATTGGCTTTACACCCCAAAATAATTAACATTTGGCGGAATAACAGCTCTTACAGCAGTTGATGAAAAGTAAGAATTGATTTTAGCAGTATCTTTTAATGCGGCATATCCAACAACAGGACCAGGCTGTAGGTTAGTCTGTCCATCTTGTCCTTGAAATGTTGCAGGGTTTAACAATGCAAATAATGGGTTTTGCTTAGCTTGTTCTGCCTGAAGCTTGCTTTTAATTGCTGCACTATCAGTTGCATTACTATCCTTTTTACCTAAAGCAGCAAGTTTACTTTTAGAAGTATCTTGAGCCGTGGTAGTTTTAGAGGTATCAGTAGTTTTTACTGAACTAGCTAATATGCTATTTACATTTTGTAGTAATCCAAAAATTTCTGAATTATCATAAGTCTCCAAAACTCAAGTTTTGCAGAACCTTGTAATAATTTACGAACACGATCTGGATCAGTTACACCAGGTAATTCGATTAAATACGGTTTGTACCTTGTTGTTTTTGGATGTTTGGCGAGGTTACACCGAATTTATCGATACGTGTACGAAGAATATTGAAAGAAAGATCAATAGCTCCATCAGCTGCTTTTCTTAAAAAATCTAAAACAGCTTTATTGTCGGCATCAACTTTAAGATTTGCAGAATTTTCTTTAGTTGCAAAAATTGTTGCAAGACGTGAGTTGGGACTAAGTTTTTCGTATTCTCTACCAAAAGCACCTATGAAATCTTTTTCGCCTTCAGCAGTTGCTTTTTCAGCATTTTTAATCGCAGCATTGAAATTTGCATCAGTGCTATTGTTTGCGAGGTTACGTACCATTTCACTTAGTGAAATTTCCATGGTAACGTTCATACCTCCTTTAAGATCGAGCCCTAGAGGAATTTCACGTTCTTTAGCGTATTGATAGGTGATATAATCCAAACTACCAAATACTGGTAAAGAAGCCACTGAATCAAGATAATTCTTTTCTTTAGTAGCATCTCCTTTTGAAAATTCCTTAGCTTCTTTTTCAACTTTATTCGCTATCCATGTGAACGAAAGTGAATACAAACACGCCATGTTAGCGCAATTGCTGCGAATTTTATTAATCCTTTACCTTGCATTTTATTTTAATTGTCTGTTAATGTTGATTTAAGCGTATTTTACTTAAGACGCCAAAGCTAATTAAATTTTTGTTTTTTGGAATAGTTCTTTAGTATAGAAATGAAAAGATATTTTAAATCTTTTCAAATTTTTTAAAATTATAGGAGTAATTATTCTTTTCATCAGGTTTGTGGGCCTCATTTGAGCTCTCTCTCCACTGATTTTTATCTAATACAGGAAAAAATGTATCCGCATTAAAATTATGGTCAATCACAGTCAAATAAAGCGTATTAGCTATTGATAGTGATTGTTCAAAGATTTGTGCACCTCCAATAATAAATACTTCTTCCTCATTTTTACATAGCGAAAGTGCACTTTCAAGAGAATCGCAAACCTCAACACCGTTAATTTCAAGATTTTTTTGTCTACTTATCACTATATTTCTTCTATTTGGAAGTGGTTTTCCGATTGAATCGAAAGTTTTTCTGCCCATTAATATGGGATATCCTGTAGTAATTTTTTTAAAATGAAGCAGGTCTGCAGGTAAGTGCCATGGCAATTGATTGTTTTTTCCAATTCCATTTTTGCTATCTACGGCTACTATAAGACTTATTTTCATGTTTTAAATGGCTACTGCTCCTTTAATGTGTGGATGTGGGTCGTAATTTTCTAAACTAAAATCTTCAAATTTAAAATCGAATATATTTTTCACATCTGGGTTCAATTTCATTTGTGGCAATGGGCGACAATCACGGCTCAATTGGAGTTTTGTTTGCTCAAGGTGATTGTTATATAAGTGTGCATCTCCTAAAGTATGTATAAAATCTCAACCTGTAGATTACATACCTGTGCAACCATCATCGTTAATAAGGCGTAAGAAGCAATATTAAATGGAACACCTAAAAATATATCAGCACTTCTTTGATAAAGTTGGCAACTTAATTTACCCTCTGCCACATAAAATTGGAAAAAGCTATGACAAGGTGGGAGAGCCATGTTTTCAATTTCTGCAACATTCCAAGCTGATACTATTAGTCTCCTTGAGTCTGGATTTGATTTTATTTGATTAATAACTTGACTAATTTGATCAATATGTCCTCCATTTGGAGTAGGCCATGATCTCCATTGCGAGCCATAAACTGGACCGAGTTCTCCATTTTGATCTGCCCATTCATCCCAAATACTTACCCCATTCTCTTTTAGATATGAAATATTAGTTTCACCTTTTAAAAACCAAATTAATTCGTGTATTATCGATCTTAGATGAACTTTCTTTGTGGTTACTAATGGAAAGCTTCCTGCAAATTAAATCGCATTTGATAACCAAAAACACTAATTGTTCCTGTGCCAGTACGATCATGCTTTTGAGTCCCATTTTGCAGTACATGCTGCATCAAATCAAGATATTGTTTCATGTATTGAAATAGATGTTAATTTCTTTTCTATTTATTAGAATATAGATACTGAAATTCAAATATCAGCAAATAAAATATTAATGTATTTTTGCTCTTCTAATTTTTTTATAAAAGTAGCGATCTTTAGAATATGATTATCTTCCCAAATGCAAAAATAAACATTGGTTTAAATGTTCTCAGTAAAAGGGCAGATGCTTATCATAATTTAGAGACTATTTTTTATCCGATTAAATTAAAGGATGCACTTGAAGTAGTAGAATCTCAAAAACTCATTTTCACCTCTTCTGGTTTAGAAATTCCAGGAAACTCAAATGATAATCTTTGTTTGAGAGCATATCATCTTTTAGCCAAGGACTTTAAATTACCACCGGTGCATATTCATCTTCATAAACATATTCCAATTGGTGCAGGGTTGGGTGGAGGTTCTTCAGATGCATCTTTTTTTATCAAATTAATGAATGAAAAGTTTGGATTGGGGCTTGACCATGCTAAAATGGAGAATTATGCCAGTCAACTTGGTTCAGATTGTGCATTTTTTATTCAAAATAAGCCTGCAATAGCTTTTGGTAAAGGCGATCAACTTCAGAATATAGATTTAGATTTATCGAATTACTTTTTGGTTCTGATTATGCCTCCAGTTCAAGTTTCTACGGCAGAGGCTTATCGTGGGGTAATTCCACAAGAAGTTTCAACTGCACTGCTAGATTTAATAAAATCGCCTCTGGAAGATTGGAAATCAAGTATTAAAATGATTTTGAGAATTCTGTATTTGCACAATATCCTATTATTGGACAGATTAAATTAAGACTTTACCAATCTGGGGCACTTTATGCCTCCATGAGCGGAGTGGATCCTCTGTTTTTGCAATTTTAAAAAAAAGTTCAATTGCCTGATTTGGAAGAGGATAATCTGGTGTTTTATGGGGTTTAAGCTTGCTTAAAATTAACTGATATACTCACGATCTTCATCGCTTAATTTATTATTTCTATCACCAGCATTCTCCATGTTTTCGTGGTCATTTTCATTATCTTCATCACGATAATAGGATTTCTTTGGTCTACCTGCTAGGTATCCCACTATCGCTCCTAAACCAAACATGAAACCCAAAACAGCTAATTTCGGTATTTTTGCATTACCAAAAATCCAAAATTGGATCTCATCTGTATTGTTCATCAAAATGACGGTTACCAATACTGAAACAACAATTATAAAAATAGTTTTAAATGACATTGCTTTATTTTTTATACCCGAATATATCGTATTTTGCTCTAATAATTTGCTAATAATTAAAACTTTTACTATATTAAATATTCTCAATTGATAGTGTAATTAAAACCTATTTCAAAAAAGGGCTTTTTAGTATTTAATTCATTTGAGAAGATTAATTTCCCCGATAACTCAAAATCAGGTAGCAAAAAGCGCATTAAGTTCATATCTGCACTTAATTCTATTCCGTAAGTCTGAGGACGGAAGCTCGAGTTCTTTCCAAGATTTTCAAAATCTGTAAATAATCCACCTTTAATTCTTTTTACATAAGCTATCGGACCAATTTCTGCATCGGGATAAAATAATGGGAGCTTATAATCCAATAAAAGCGTATTTCTCAATTTTGAAGTTGTGGATAAATTTCGATATCCACTTATTCTTGGGATTTCTATATTATAAGTATAGGCTCCATCGCTTTTTTGATAGTTGAAGCTTGCTTGAAAGGAATGGTTTGTGAATAGTCCCGGACTATAAAAATTGCTTCTAAAAGCAAATAGGTTTCCATTTAAGGCCGATTCAAAAGGTAAATGAAAATAACTTAATGTGATATTTTGTCCCCACCTAGGCGCTAAATCTCTCAAGCTTCTATGGGTATTTCTCCTAAAATACACACTATGTTTTAAGGGAAATCTGAGTTTATCAATGAAATTAATGGGTTTATTCTGAACTTCATATCTCGAAGTGTAGCTGCTTGAACTAATAATCCCCAAATTATAGGTTTTATTAAGTCCGTTAAAGGTAAAAGGAATATTTATCGACATTTCAATAAAGTTTTCGCGCCAATTAATTGGAATTAACCTTTCATTCTGTCTATAACTTGTTGCTTGAGCACGGTTGATATAGTTTAAATTTAAAATGGGATAGAATCGTTTATAGTTAATGCCTGCTAAATATTCGTTTTTGCCTAAACTGGAATTATATTGGTATCCCGAATGAAAATCAAAAGTGTTTAATTTATTGTTGGATTTTAATTTTAATCCAATTTTCAAGTCCGAATTTTCTTCGCCTTCCTCAAATAGGGGTGAAAGGCTATGGAAATAAAATAAGTTATTAACCTCTTTAAACGGTTTCGATGCATATTCTTGATTTGGAATATTTTCAAGCAATGCAGAGTTTGCTTCTTGCTCAACTAAGGGTTCTGCATAATTAATGAACGTATTTTTCAAGAGAAACAATTCATCTTGATTTATTTCAAATGGTGAATTGGAAATATTGTATCCATACTTATCATAATTACTGAAAATTACTTTTTTACTTTCCGAATGGTAGGAGGGATTTGAGGCTCCAAATTTTACATTGGAAATAGCCTTAATTTTTTTTGTTGAAGTATCAAGTGAATAAATATTGTTAATGCCGTTAAAGTGGGCGCGGAAAAGAATGGTGTTTTCGGCATATATCGGCCGACTTATTTGTTGTTTTTCAAATGTGATTAATAATTCATAGTTATCATCTTCTAAATTATATTCTAATAGAGATGAGCCATCCTTACTCGTAACGCTACATACAATCTTGTCTCCTGATTTGCTATATGACGGCATTTGAAGCCCGTAGTTGCCATTTGTCTTGTGAAGCTTAATAACATCACCATTTCGGGAATTTATTCAACCAGCAGGCTCTTATTGTCTTCTCTCACCATTACCACGATTACCTTGCTGCCATCAGATGATAACGCGGGTGAAAAGTAACGGCTTTTATGAGTGATTTGTTTATAAGCTCCGCTTTTTAAGTCGAGGATGTTTATCACATTGTAGGACCTTTTATAAAATCTTTTATCGAATCTTATTTCATCCCAAACAATTTTGCCAGCTGCATAATTAAAATTTGGCTCGGTTTGGTATCCAATTTTTTTGATGATTTTTTCATTGCCATTTTCATCGATTAAAATTAGACTTGGGGTCTCCGTTAGACTTTGCTTCAATGCGATAATTTCCTTGTCGGATATTCGAACAGGTAAGAGGTAGTCGCTAGGTAATGAATCTTTTCTTTTGTTTAAAATTGGGTAGGAGAGGGCATTGATTTCAAGTGCCTGTTTCTTCCATAAATTTCAATTTCCTGAATTGTTGAATCATGGAGTGTTTTGCTATTCATTCCCGTGAATTTTTTTATGGAATTGCTGAGGTTATAAGGACGTAAAGGATTCTTCGAAATGCGTGTTAGAATACTGTCCATAATTCCTGCACCATAGTCTCTGCGAAGCTTGCTTGTCATGAAATATCCCAATTGGTAATATCCAGGAGTTCGGTCTTTTAAGGATCCTAAATAATTTTTTGAGTAGGAATAGTTTTCTGAGCTTAGTGTATTTGTCTTGAAAAATAACTCCCATTCTGGAAGGCGCCCTCTACCTGCATAACTTAGTGCAGTTTCAATACCTACTGCATCTCCTTCATAAAACCAGGGTGGGAGAGAAATCCCAAATATTGCTAATGCCAATTCCTCAAAAAATGGTGCTTTTAATCGGGGATTCAATTTATCCATTTGTACCACATGTCGGAGCTCATGAACTGCCAAGCTATTTAGCCAATCTTGAAAATCGAAGTTTTGAGGAGGGGTGGTAAAAAACTCGGAGCGACGAGGAGCAAGTTGTACGAAGCCATTAGAGATGATGGATTGATTTTGTAAAATGATAGAAATTTTTCGTGGCTTTAGGTTCAATGACTTCCCCACACTTTGCACGATATGCTCTAAAGTATTTGCCATTCTTTGTGCCTCATTTTCTAATTCAGTGGGGTAGATAATTTGAAAATTATGGCTATTAATTTGTAACCATTTTAAGCTGGGAGGGTTCTGTTCGGCACTAAATATTTGACCAAAAGTCAATGTTGAATTAATACTTAATATAAATAAACATAAAGTACTGATAATTAAGTATTTAAATTTAAATAATTTTGATTTTATATGCATTTGCTAAATATTTTAGTTGACAAGGTAAATTTTTCAATAATTTATATCAATTTAAATTTTATATAATATTTATAAGTTATTGATTTGCAATTAATTATAAACAATTAAATTTTCAATATGTTTTCTTTAAAAACTGAATTTTTGCTGTAAAAAGAGGCCTTTTCCTGAAAATTTGATTTAGGAAATATATGAAAATTTTTAGGACATTTTTATCAATTAATACAAATGAATTTTAATGTCTGAAGGATCATTTTGTGTCTTAGCTTTCAGTTTGTTTTTCATTCAAACTCTACTCCTAGTCCTCTGAAAAATGATGTGATTTTTTCCATTTTAAAAAATAAAATAGCTAATTGTAATTTGATATTTTTTTAAAATCAAAAATTCAATCTTCATTTTATTTTAAAATTTTTCTGGTCTTAATTTTCTAAATTATTTCAATTTAAAATTTCAAGGAATAAAATTTTTCAATTTTCTTCAGGTATTAAATTCGAAAATTTAGGTCTCTATAAACGCTGCTTTGACTAATAAAATTGAAGATGAAAAGGCAATACTTTTAACTAATTCGAGTCCATGAGAATACAAATTTTAATGGGATAATATCAAATCTTATATCCTGTATTTTAAGGTATTTTTAAGAAGGGCTTAGTGTATTTTTTGTCTCAATTTTAATTTGCAGATTTTCTTGATTTTTTTCCTGTCGTTTAGATTTTTAATATAAGGAAAAAGAAAGATTGTGCCCAAAATTAAGAGTGCCCCAATATAAAAGCCTAAGGTCATTTGTTCCTTTTTTCCGAAGAAAAGGAAAGCTAAAATGATGCCATAAATAGGTTCTAGATTGGTAATTAGGGCTACTTTAAAAGCAGATAATTCTTTCATTACAGCTACTCCAGAAACGTATGCAACTGAGGTGCAAACCGTTCCCAAGACAAATAAAAAGACAAAATCGGTGGGGTTGAGGCTCACAGGAGCTCTCAGACCTTCCGAAATCAATAAATAGATGGAAACCCATACCCAAGCCCCAATGAGCTCATAGAAGCTTATAATGGCTGCTGGGCGATTTTGTATTTGTTTAGAATTAATAATTGAGAAAATACTAGCAAAAAATGCACTTAATAAACCACAAATTATTCCGAAAGTGTATTTAGATTCAAACTTAAAAATCATGTAAATCCCGAAAATAATAAGTAATCCAGTAAAGATTTCTAGCTTTGAAATTTTTTGTTTTTTTAATATTGGTTCTAAGATTGCCGTGAATAAAGTGAGCGAGGATAGGCTCACTAATGCCACTGAAACGGTAGAAGATTTGATCGATTGAAAGAATAAAATCCAATGTAAAGCAACAATTGCTCCGGTAAAAAAGAGCTTTAAGAAGGTCTCTTTAGAAACTTTTATAGGTGTTTTTTTATATAAGAAATAGGCATATAAACTTATAAATGCGATTAGAACTCTATACCAAACTAGGTAAGTTGCATCTATAGAAATAACAGCCCCAAGAATTCCAGTAAAACCCCAAATAAAGACTGTAATATGTAGGATAATTAGGTTCCGACTAATTGGGGTTTTTAAAGAAGACATGTTTGATTATTTTGGTGCTTTTATTAAAAGATATACGCCAAGTATTCCAAAATAATATTCGGAATAAACACTGCAATTAAAGGCGGTAAGCCCCCTTTTAATGCAAACATATTGGCAAATTGAATAAAATGATGTAAGCAAACTTAAAAATATACCAATTCCTAATGGTAGTCCGATACCGCCACGTACTTTTCTAGAGGATAAAGAAACTCCCATCAGTGTTAGAATATAGGCTGATAATGGATAAATAAAGCGTTTATATTTTTCTAATTGTAAATCTACCATTACGCCAGTACCCCTGATTTCTTCCTTCTCGATGCGGTCGTTTAATTCGCGCATATTCATGGCCTGGTAAATGTTATCGTAGATTTCAAAATCTTTAGGGCGCATATCAGGGTAGTGTCTTTACTCATTCCAGAGCTCATATTTTCTCTTAATCCATCAATGCTTCTAATTGTATAATTTTCAATTTTCCATTTGAGTTTTAAAGAATCCCAAGTGATTTTATCTGCAATTAGCTTTTCTTTTAAGTTATCTCCTGAGAATCTTTCTAATACGAATTTATAACCTACTTTCTGGTTGTTATCAAAATTTTCGATGTATACATAGCTATCTTTGTCGATTTGCATATGTGTAAACATCTTCGAATTATCTGATTTCGGATTTATATAAGTGTTTTCGAAGTCAATTTTCAACTGATTTGTTTCAGGAATAATGAAAATATTAAAAATAAATGTGACAATAAAAATCACGGTTGAGGATATCACATAAGGCCGAAGAAAGCGTTTAAAACTAACTCCACTACTTAAAATTGGCACTATTTCGGTCTGATCGGCCATTTTTGCCGTGAAAAATATCACCGCTATGAAATTTATTAATGGAGATAAAAAATTAAGATAAAAGGGAATGAAACCGGCGTAATAGCTAAAAATTATCTCAGATACTGGTGCCTGATGCTGTAAAAAGTCGTCTAACTTTTCAGAAACATCAAAAATGACGATAATCACAGTGAAAATCGCCAAGGTAAATGAAAATGTACCTAGGTATTTTTTTATGATGTACCAGTCAATAATTTTGATCATATCTTATAGTCGTTGTGCTAGTTGAACAACCATTTTCTTCTTCCATTCTGTAAATTCTCCAGAAATTATCTTGTTTCTTGCTTCATTTACCAACCATAAATAAAATGTAAGTTATGCAAAGTAGCTATTTGTGAACCTAAAATCTCTTTTGAATGAGTGAGATGTCTAAGATAGGCTTTTGTATAATTTCTATCAGCAAAAAGGTCACTATCTTCCTCAATGGGAGAGAAGTCATTCTTCCAACGCTCATTTTTATGTTTATGATGCCATTTTTAGTAAATAACATCCCATTTCTAGCATTTCTTGTTGGCATTACACAGTCGAACATATCTATACCGAGTGCAATATTTTTCCAATAAATTAATTGGAGTACCCACGCCCATAAGGTAACGTGGTTTTTCTTTTGGAAGGATATCACAAACAATTTCTGTCATTTCGTACATATCTTCGGCTGGTTCTCCAACAGATAATCCACCAATTGCATTGCCCTCACGCTCAAACGAAGCAATTACTTCAGCCGATTGTTTTCTAAGGTCTTTATAAACAGATCCTTGAACTATTGGGAATAATGTTTGATCAAATCCATAAATAGGATCAGTAGTGTCAAATCGTTCGCAGCAGCGCTTCAGCCAACGATGTGTCATCTCCATTGATCTTCTAGCATATCCATATTCACAAGGATATGGAGTACACTCATCAAAGGCCATAATGATGTCTGCGCCAATAATTCGCTGAGTATCCATTACGGATTCTGGTGTAAATAAATGTTTAGATCCATCAATATGTGATCTAAATGTTACCCCTTCTTCCTTTATTTTACGTACACCTGATAAAGAATATACCTGATAACCACCACTGTCCGTTAAAAGAGGCTTATCCCAGCCATTAAATTTATGTAATCCGCCAGCTAATTGTAAAGTTTCGAGTCCCGGTCGTAGATATAAATGATAGGTATTTCCTAATTAATTTGTGCCTTTATATCATTAGCTAATTCATGTTGATGAACAGCCTTTACTGATCCAGCAGTACCTACAGGCATGAAAATAGGTGTTTGAATTACTCCGTGAGCAGTCGTTATTTCACCTGCACGTGCCTTCGAATTTTTATCTTCTGCCTCTAATTTAAATTTCATTGATCTTTATTAATGGAGGCAAAAATAGCAAAATATATACTGCTCCCGGCTTTAGCTTAAATTTAGAGCAATAATTTCTTTTATTTTATAATAAATACCAATAGTTCGGTTAAAAATCAGAAATTTACAGGATTTTAAATATGATTTTAGGCGTGGATTATTTGTTTATTTCTATTCTAGTTACCGTACTCGTTTGTTTATTACTTCAACTTTATTATGTTTTAGTAGTTTATCGAAAATTGGCTGTATATAGTCGCCAGACTTAGATTCAGATCCTCAATTGCCCATTTCAGTAATTATTTGTGCTAAAAATGAAGTCCAAAATCTCAAGAAAAATCTAGCATCTATTTTAAACCAAAAATATTCGGATTTTGAAGTAATTGTTGTAAATGATTGTTCTAATGATGGTACTGAATGGTTTTTGCGTGATTTATCTTCAGAATATAATAATCTTAAAACAGTAACAATTAATGATCATCCTCGATTTAAGCATGGTAAAAAATTTGCGCTTACTTTAGGAATAAAAGCTGCAAAGAATGAGCATTTGATTTTTACTGATGCTGATTGTTCTCCTTCATCAGACAATTGGTTAAGCTTAATGCAACGCAATTTTAGCGATCAAACGGAAATTGTGTTAGGCTATTCACCTTATGAAATCAAAGGGTCTTTATTAAATAAATTTATTCGATTTGAGACTTTTTTTACTGCCTTAAATTACCTTTCCTACGCATTGCGTAAAATCCCATACATGGGTGTGGGGCGTAATATGGCTTATAAAAAGTCGCTTTTTTTTAAAGGAAAAGGTTTTGCATCGCACATGCATATTCTTTCTGGTGATGATGATTTATTTGTTAATCAAAATGCCAACAAGCTTAATACGGCCATTGAGATACATCCAGATGCACAGGTTTGGTCTGAGCCTAAGAAGTCTATTTCTTCTTATTTTAATCAAAAATTAAGACATCAAAGTGCAGGGAAAGCCTATAAAAATAGTCACAAAAGAATGTTAACAGTTCAAGTTCTAAGTGGGATTGTATTTTATTCGGCATTAATTTCTTTAATATGTTTAAAAGGCCCTTGGTGGCTAATTGCATCCATATTTTTGATCCGATTTATCTCTCAAATTTTGGTTTATACTCCAATATTAAAGAAGTTAAAATACATTGATCTGATTTGGTTCTTAGCTATTTTTGATTTCATTTACTACATTTATATCATGCTTTTAAGCTTAATATCCATATTTAAGAAGAAAATTGAATGGAAGTAAATCCTAATTTTTCGGCAAATGCCCGCAATGATTTTCATCTAGTTTCTAAAGCAAAAGATGGAGATCAAAAGGCTTATGCTGAAATTATGCAGCGATACAAGGATTCGATTTATTTTATGGCCTTAAAAATGGTCAATAATAAGGATGATGCAATGGATCTTACTGTTGAGACTTTTGCAAAAGCATTTGAAAATTTAGAAAAATATAAACCCGAATATGCCTTTAGTACTTGGTTGTTTAGAATTGCAACCAATAATAGTATCGATTTTATTAGGAAAAAGAGGTTGAATGTTGTCTCATTAGACACTTTATTTGAAGAAGAAGGGGAAGAAAATTATTTGCAAGTTCGTGCTGAAGGTTAAACCCTGAGGAGACATCCATTCGTAAGCAGGAAAGTGAGAGATTAAAGAATATGGTTGAGCAATTGCCTCTTAGGTATCGTAAATTAATTGTTTTGAGATACTATGAAGAGCTTTCTTACGAGGAAATAGCACAGCAGATGGATATACCTCTTGGGACCGTAAAAGCACAACTTTTTAGAGCCAGAGATTTAATGGCTAATATTTTAAATCGTAAAAAGAAAAATTTAAGAAGTGACTTCTGATATTATAAATCAATATTTTCCTGACCTAAGTCAGACGCAAAAAGATCAGTTTGAAGCACTAGATGAGCTTTATCGTTTTTGGAATGCCCGGATTAATTTGGTTTCCAGAAAAGATATAGACATGCTTTATTTGCATCATATCCTTCATTCTTTAGCAATTGCCAAGGTTATCTCTTTTCTTCCAGGAGAAAAAGTGTTAGATGTTGGTACCGGGGGCGGATTTCCAGGGATTCCTTTGGCTATTATGTTTCCAGAAACGGATTTTCATTTAGTTGATTCGATTGGGAAGAAAATAAAGGTAGTTCAAGAGGTTACTTTAGCCTTAGGATTGAAAAATGTGAGAGCTTCACATGCTAGAGCCGAGCAAATAGATGAAAAATTCATTTTATTGTTTCAAGAGCGGTAACTAGATTATCGGAGTTTTATCCATGGATAAAAGGAAAATTCGAGAAAAAATCGTTAATAAGCTCCAAAATGGTATATTGTATCTCAAGGGAGGCGACCTTCAACAAGAAATTGAAGAGTCTGGACTAAAAGTCGAGTTAATTCCTTTGCCGAAATACTTTAAAGAGGATTATTTCGACACTAAATACGTGGTTTATATTCCACAGTAATATTATATTAAAAAATCAGCACCCCAAATGCTGTTAATTATTGTATTAATTTTAACAAATTTTGGGATGTCTTTATTTTATCAAATCGCACTTTCTTGCCTACCAGGCATTGGTTCTGTCCTAGCTCGCAATCTCTTAAGTTATTTTGGGAGTGAGGAAGAAATATTTAAAGCTAAAAGTAAACATCTAGGAAAAGTTACGGGTATAGGACCTAAAACCAAGGAATTAATCCTTAATCATGAAGTTTTTAAGTTTGCTGAAGAAGAACTAAAGTTTATTGAAAAATATAAAATAAGTCCTTTTTTTCTAACGGATGAAGATTATCCCAAACGCTTAAAAAATTGCCCTGATGCCCCAATAATGCTTTATTTCAAAGGTAATGCAGATTTAAATAGTAGTAAGATTATCAGTATTGTTGGTACGCGTAATGCAACAGACTATGGAAAAGAAATTTGTAAAAATTTGATTTCTGATTTAAAAGCTCATAATCCATTGATTGTTAGTGGGTTAGCCTATGGTATAGACTTTGCTGCACATAAAGAGGCTCATAAATTAGATATCCCATCCATTGGAGTCCTTGCTCATGGTCTAGATCGTATTTACCCCTCTCAACATCGAAATATGGCTGAAAAAATGCTTGATTGCGGTGGTTTATTAACCGAATTTATGTCGGGTACTAATCCTGATCGGGAAAATTTTCCAAAGCGAAATAGAATAATTGCTGGTTTATGTGATGTTACAATCGTAGTGGAAGCAAGTATTAAGGGAGGAGCCCTAATAACTGCCGAACTTGCAAATTCATATAATAGAGATGTATTTGCCTTTCCTGGAAGAATAAATGATGAATTTAGTCATGGTTGTAATCAACTAATTAAAACCATCGCGCTAATTTATTACAAAAGCTGCTGATATTGAGTATATTATGGGTGGAGTTCAGAAATTGAAGAAAAACCTAAAACTCAATTAACATTGCCAATCAATTTAACAGATGAAGAGCGAATAATAGCCAATGTGCTATCTGCTAAAGGATGTTTGGCAATTGATGACCTATCTTTTTTAACCGGATTTCAACAAAGTAAATTAGTCCATCTTGTTTTGGGTATGGAAATGCAGGGAATTTTGATTTCCTTACCAGCAAGCTTTATAAACTTGTTTAGTGTTTTAAACTAATTAAAAATATTTTTAGGGTAGTCGAAAAAAAATAATTCTCCAGTGCCTTTACTTAACATTTGCCATTTATCGAATGGGAATTTAAGTAAAATCATACCGCATGTTGGTAAACTAAAATGAGCTTCATCACAGAGGTAATGTGCCAAATCACTAAGTCCCGGATTATGGCCAAATACAGCTGTAAAATCTGATTCATCACTAAATCCGTTTATTACTTCTAATAAAGTTTTAGTATTAGCTTCATAAATTCGAGGTTCCTTAATAATCCTTTTGCTAGAAATTTTAAATTCAGTAGCGAATATTTCGGCAGTTGTTAAAGCTCGTAAAGCGGGACTACAAACTAATTGTTGTGGGATAAGCTGCCTTTTAAGCAATCTTTGAGCCATTTCGGGGGCATTTTTTTTACCCCTTTCATTAAGTGGCCTCTTGAAATCTTGCAGCAATAAATTATCCCAGCTAGATTTTGCATGTCTGATTAGCAATAAACTTTTAGGCATTTGCAACGTTTATTAGCTCGTTCAAGTTAATATTATTCATGCATTTAAAATGGCCTTTCGGACAAGTTTTATATCCGATTTTAGAGCAAGGGCGGCAATTTAATCCGGAAACCTCAAAAATATAAGATTGATTTATTTTATATGGGGTCATACCAAATTCTGGTACTGTATTCCCCCAAATAGATAAAATTGTCTTTTGAAAGGCAGCAGCAATGTGCATTAGGCCCGTATCATGACTAATTACCTTTTCCGACATTTTTATTAAGAATGCACTTTGATCAAGTTTAAACTTCCCACAAGCATTAAAAACATGTTTTCCTGCTAATTTTGCAATGCTCTCTCCACGTTCAGCATCTTCGGGGCCACCTAATAATACTATTGGATGATTAATGCCTTTACATAATTCAATCAATCTTTCCACAGGAAGTCGTTTTGTTCCATGTTGTGCACCAATTACCACTGCTATATATTTCTGATGAGAAGAAGGTAAAAGACTTTCTAATTCATAATTGCTATGGAGAAAATAGTCAAGTCCTTTTTGATCATTTTTTACACCCAAAAATTCAACCGTTTGAAGATATCTGTCGACAATATGAATATTTGGCATTACATTTTTCTTCAAATTAACCAAAAGCCACTTTTTCCAATTTAACTTATCGAAGGATTTAGAATAAATGCCTAATCGAGTTTTTATAATTAGTGTCCTTAAATTATGATGAAGGTCGATTATATGATCAAAACTCTCTTTTTTAAGCTCAGAAATGCAATTTTCTAAAGAATTTTCTAAGAAATGTAATTTATCAATATGTGGGTTTGCAGCTAATACTTGTTCGAAAGATTTTTTTGGTTAGATAGTGAATTTCTACCCTTGAATTTGTTCTTTTAAACATCTAATTACAGGACTAGTTAGCACAATATCACCAATTGAGCTAAATCGAATAATTAGAATTTTTAGTTTTTTATTTTCCAAGTTTAAGCTTTGTTTTTTGTTGCTCAAAAATTTTAGTGATTTGCTCTAGCGGCATGGCATTTAGGCAGTTTTCTTTGCTTAAACCTCCTTTTCGTGCTATCAAAGTGCCATATTTCATATCTAAATTACCTTCCACTCGGTGTGCATCAGGATTTATGGATAATAAAACTCCTTTAGAAATTGCGTATTGATGCCAACGCCAATCCAAGTCAAGTCTTAAAGGGTTTGCATTAATTTCAATGATTACATTATTTGCTGCACATGCATCAATTATTTTTTTATGATCGATAGGGTAGCCACTTCTACTTAATAATAATCTTCCTGTTGGATGTCCTAAAATTGTTGTATGAGGGTTTTCAATTGCTTTTAATAATCTTTCAGTGGCTTTTTCTTCATTCATATTTAAGATCGAATGGACAGATGCCACCACGAAATCAAAGTTGCAAGTACTTCATCCGAATAATCGAGAGAGCCATCATAAAGAATGTCGGATTCAATACCTTTAAAAATCCGGAAAGGAGCAAGTTTCTTATTTAGTTCGTCTATTTCTCGCTGTTGTGCTACAACACGTGCCTCATTTAATCCATAGCATAAAAAGCCGATTTTGAGTGATCACAAATACCGAAATATTCTAGTTTAAGCTCATTTTTACAGTATAGAGCCATTTCTTCCAGAGTATGAATACCATCGCTCCAGGTACTGTGATTATGTAAACTGCCTTTTAAATCTGAATAGTTTATTAAGTGGGGAAGTTTGTGTGATTTCGCCAATTCAATTTCATTCTCACCTTCACGTAATTCTGGAACAATAAAATCTAAACCAGCTAATTCATAGATTTGTTCCTCTGTTTTATTCTTTAAATCTGGCCATGAATTAAATTAAAGAGGTTTTTAACGTGAATATCGTTACCAGTTTTAATGATGAGTTCCTTTCCAAAATCTTCTTCGCTACAAAATGCAAGTTCAATTTTTAGTCCTGATTCGGTTTGGAACTTAACTTCTTGAGTACTGCTTTCTATTTTTTCAAGACCTAATGAACAAATTTTGTCTATTAATGAATCATTGATTTGACTAATTATTAGAAAATCAAGTTGATCTATAATTTCGCATTTACGACGATATTGCCCCGTGAAATGAATATTTTTTGTGTTTAATTCCTTTTTTAAGGTACTTAAAAGTTCATCAGCTAGGTTTTCAATTTTGGCGTAAAGAAATCGCCCATTACTTGCGATACTAAACTCAATATTCTTTTTAATTTCTTCTTGAGTTTTTAAGCCAAAGCCCTTTGCTTCAATTAAGCGATTTTCATTGCATGCATAATATAATTCACCTACCGTATCGATGCCAAGATCTTTCCAAATAGTATGAATTTTTTTTGGTCCGATACCTTTGATTTGCATCATTTCAATAATGCCTGCAGGGGTTTTATTAATTAATTCGGTAAGTTCTAAGATTGTATTAGTTTTAATTAGTTCTTCAACTTTAGCTGCGATACTTTTTCCAAGGCCTTCAATTTGTTCAAGCTCTGCAAGGCTTTTGGATCCAATTGAGTAGGGGAGTTTATCAATTTTAAACGCAGCATTTGCCACAGAACGAACCTTAAATGGATTTTCATTATGCAATTCTTGTAAAGAGCTTAAGAATCTTAGTGTCCGGGCAATGATCTTGTTTTCCATATCTACAAAAATAAAGAACCCTTCCTTGAAAAGGGAAGGGTTTCTTCTTTTTAATAAAAAAAATAAAATTTTATCTGATTTGAATGTTGTATGGAATACGTGCTTGTACGCCAGAGAGGTTTAAAGCCGATTTCATTTGTTCGTAATAAATATAATTATCACCCAATTCGCGTTTAACGAAATAAGCTTTGACCTTATCCCCAGATTTATCAAATAGGGCTGAAATTGGATCTGTTTGAGAAGGATAGTCTACAATTTTATAATCCTTTAATTTAGCCTTTTTTGCTGCGGATGCTATTGCATCATCTATATTTCCTAAACGATCCACTAAACCAATTTTAAGAGCTTCCGAACCACTCCAACTCTTCCTTGACCAATGCTATTTATGTAAGATTGTTCTTTTTTTCTACCATCAGCCACTTTTTTTAGTGAAAGTGTCATAAATCTTATTAACCTCCAATTGAATGATCATTCTTTCACTTTCTGTTAAGGGACGATTAATAGATCCTAAATCTGCAAATTTCCCTGTTTTAACACCGTCAAAGGTGATTCCAAGTTTATGTTGAAGAATTTTTGCATATTCGGAATAATTCCAAATACTCCGATTGATCCTGTAATAGTGTTTGGTTGTGCAAAAATTGAATCAGCAGCACATGCGATATAATAACCACCCGAAGCTGCAACATCTCCCATAGATACAATTACAGGTTTTGTTTTCTTTGCTAGTACGGTCTCACGCCAAATAACATCGGATGCTAAAGCGCTACCCCCCGGAGAATTGATTCTTAAAACAATAGCCTTCACCTTATCATCTGTACGAGCTTTTCTAATTGCTCTTGAAATTCTTTCAGATCCTATAGTTTCATCATTGCCTTCGCCACCGATTATTTCACCATTGGCATAAATAACAGCAATTCTATTTTTTGATGATTCTTCTTCTTTCTCCTCTTTTGGACTATAATCTTCGAGACTTACAGATTTAATATCTTTCTTTAAATCAGTTTTAGTCAATTTCTTCAACTCATCTAAAACTTCATCTTTATATTTTAGTCCGTCGATCATTTTAAATGCCAAAGCATCTTTCGGATCTCTGATTTTTGCACTATCTGCAATAGAAAACAGCTTTCTTTTGATATTTTTCTGCTTTTAGATATTTCAGAAAGTAAGTGATCATACATTGAGCCTATAAATGAACTTACTTGTTGTCTGTTTGGCTCACTCATTTTATCTAAAATAAATGGCTCGACAGCGCTTTTATAAGTACCTACTTTTATTATTTGGGCTTCGATTTCTAGTTTTTCTAAGGCGCCTTTAAAGAACATGATTTCGGAGCTTAAGCCACGGAAATCCATCATTCCCTCCGGGTTTAGATAAATTTTATCTGCTACAGAAGCCAAATAATATGCTCCTTGTGAATAAACTTCACTATATGCTAGAATGAACTTGCCACTTCTCTTAAAATCAATCAATGCATTTCGAATTTCTTCTATGCTAGCCATTCCTGCACTCAATGAAGAAACATCAAGATAGATACCTTTGATTCGATCATCAGATTTAGCATCCTCAATATTTTGCAAAATTTCATTTAGTCCGAGCATTTTTTTACTTTCCAATCCGAACAAATCTAATTCAGCAAAGGGATTTTTATCTGTCCTCTCTTTGATAGGGTAATCAAGACTTACGTGAAGTACACTATTGGAGGCAATACTTACTTTACCTTCATCTCCCGCTGAAGAAACTACAGCGGTAATAATTGCAATTACAAGCAAAAAAACCACAAAAAAGGACAGGATAAATCCTATCATTGAAGCGAAAACAAATTTGAAAAAATCTTTCATATAACCTTTAAATACATTATCTATGCAATATTACAAATATATAGATTTAGTTTTTGGCAATTTGTTACATAATGGAAAAATAGCATGTTTCATACCTACATTCTTCTTGGTAGTAACCTTGGTGATAGCAAAAAATATATTTCGGATGCGCTTATTGAGATAGAAAAGGAGATAGGTTTTATACAAGCTAAATCTTCATTATATCAAACCGCAGCTTGGGGTAAAATAGATCAACCAGATTTTATCAATCAAGTTGTACATGTTGTAACAAATCTTAGTCCAGAGGCTACTTTACAATCAATTTTAAATATTGAAATAAAATTAGGTCGTCAAAGGATTGAAAAATGGGGTTCTCGGACTATAGATATTGATATTTTATTTATCGATAATCAGTTAATTAATACAGCAGATTTAATTGTCCCTCATCCTTTCTTACACCTAAGAAAATTTACACTATTGCCTTTAAAGAAATTATTCCTGATTTTATACATCCCACATTTAATAAAAGCATTACTCAATTATTGGATGAATTGGATGATAACCTTCCAGTTAAAAAAGTTGAATTTTAGTTTTATATTTAATTATGACAAAAAAATCAACTGAAAATAAAGAAGACTTAATATTAGATCTTTCCTATCTAAAGGGTATTTCGAGTGGAAGTACAGAGTTCATGATTGATATTATTGATTTATTTTTAACTCAAATGCCCGATTATTTTGAGCAATTAGATCAATTAATTAAAGAGGAAAACTGGTTAAAAGCAGCAGAAATAGCACATAAAATAAAACCTAGTTTAACTTTTATGGGGGTGCAGTCGGCTATGGAGAGTATGGCTGAAATTGAGATGAACGCACGTAATCTTGAAAATTTGGATAAAATTCCAGCTTCATTTAAAATTTTAAAGGAAATGAGTGTTGATCTTTTTGTAAAGCTGGCAGCTATTAAATCTGAACTAGAAAACTCCAATTAACTCAATTTTATGAATTATTGTGAGATACATTTCTGAAATTAACTAAAGAAATCAGAATGTATAAAATCATAATTATAGGTAGAGAGGCAATTTTAAATAATAATTAGCATTAATGAGCTGATTATTAAAAGATAGCGCAGTTTGTTTTCTGAAAAACTAAGCGACTTGAATTTTAATGAGATGAGTGGAATTTCAGAAATCAATAATAACTCATTATCAAACTAAAAACTAATAATGCTATAGGGTTCATGATATAAGTCATGAATATCATATTGTTTTCTTGCAAGAGAAAAGGGAAGGATGCAATTAATAAAGCGTTGGCAGGAGTAGGTAAACCGATAAAATTCTCTGATTGCCGAGTGTCGATATTAAATTTTGCTAATCTTAATCCTGAAAAACAGCAATAATAAAAGCAAGAAAACTCATCCAAGCGAATGAAGAAATATTATCTGTTGCTAAAAAAAGATGATAGATAATTACAGAGGGTAAAACGCCAAAACTTACCATATCTGCAAGTGAGTCTAACTGTTTTCCAAGCTCCGAATAAGCTTTTAACAATCTAGCAAGCATTCCATCTAAAAAATCAAGTAAAGCAGCAAAAAAGATGGCATAACTTGCAAAAATTAAGTCGCCATTAAAAGCAAAAACAATCCCCAAACAGCCGCTAAATAGATTTAGACAAGTAACTGTATTGGGGATATGCTGTTTCATCGAATTTTCTAGATTTTTATTCTTAAAAGATCTTATGAACCTATTTATTCATAGATATTAAAAATTCTTCGTTTGTTTTTGTTCCACGCATTTGAGATTGTAGGAATTCCATTGATTCTTGCGAATTCATATCCGCAAGGTGGTTTCTTAAAATCCAAATACGCTGTAAAGTATCTTTATCTAATAAAAGATCATCTCTACGAGTACTAGAAGCCGTTAAGTCGATAGCAGGGAAAATACGCTTATTAGATAATTTTCTATCCAATTGTAATTCCATGTTACCAGTTCCTTTAAATTCTTCAAAGATAACCTCATCCATTTTAGATCCAGTTTCTGTAAGAGCTGTTGCTAGAATAGTTAAAGAGCCGCCATCTTCTATATTTCTGGCAGCACCAAAGAATCTCTTAGGCTTATGTAAGCATGGCATCCACACCACCTGAAAGAATTTTGCCAGATGCTGGTGCAACCGTATTGTAGGCACGTGCTAAACGTGTGATTGAGTCGAGTAGAATTACAACATCATGTCCACATTCAACCATTCTTTTTGCCTTTTCTAGTACGATATTGGCAATTTTAACATGTCGTTCAGCTGGCTCATCGAAAGTAGATGAAACAACTTCTGCACGTACACTTCTAGCCATATCGGTTACCTCTTCCGGACGCTCATCAATCAGTAATATAATTAGATATACTTCTGGATGATTTTTAGCAATTGCGTTTGCAACATCCTTTAGAAGCATCGTTTTACCTGTTTTAGGTTGCGCAACGATCAATCCACGTTGTCCTTTACCAATTGGGGTAAAAAGATCGATAATACGTGTAGAGTGATTCCCATTATCTACAAAAAGGTTTAATTTTTCTGTAGGAAATAGGGGGTTAGGTAATCGAAAGGTACTCTGTCACGTACTTCTGCAGGAATTCTTCCATTAATGGCTTCCACTCGAACGAGAGGGAAATATTTTTCACCTTCTTTAGGCGGGCGTATACTTCCTCTAACAGTATCTCCTGTTTTTAATCCAAATAATTTTATTTGTGATTGTGAAACATAGATATCATCGGGAGAAGATAGGTAATTATAGTCTGATGACCTTAAAAATCCATAACCATCAGGCATAATCTCTAAAATACC
Organism: Daphnia sinensis; assembly: GCA_013167095.2. Classification (NCBI taxonomy): domain Eukaryota; kingdom Metazoa; phylum Arthropoda; class Branchiopoda; order Diplostraca; family Daphniidae; genus Daphnia; species Daphnia sinensis. Next base: position 25,258 of record WJBH02000014.1, read on the forward strand.
CTCATTGACAATAACATTATCAAAATCCATGTTTAAAGATGGATTTTCTTGATTTCTAGGATTTTGTTTTGGATTGTTGGGATTCGGCCTACGTTCAAACCTTTTACCATCGTTAGGATCTACCGAAGCTCTTGTTTCATTGATCAAGGTGCTAGATTCAACAATTGGAGTTTCTGAGGCAAAAATTTCCACATTGGGTTCAATAGCCTCAGTTAATACAGGTTCATCATCAACTTCGGGGAAGTCGAATGTTCTGGTATTATCTAAGTGAACCTCTTTATGTGGCTTATTATCGCCTAATGGCTTCGTAGAACGAAGTCGCTTGCGGGGTTTTGAAGCTAAATCATTAGTTTCAGCACTTGGACTTTCAACTTCAGCAGTCCCTTCCATAGGGGGCATATCTGCTTGTTCAAGAATTTTGCTAATCAGATCCTGTTTGCGTAGGGTATCTGTATCCGCTACACCTAGGGCTTGAGCAATTTCACGTAACTCGGAAACGAGCTTATCGTTCAATTTATTACTATCCAGCATTAAATATGGTTTATGTTTTTGGGATTTTAGTTCAATAAATTTATCCTGGAGAGTGACAACACAAGAATAATTGGATTATAAAGATACAAAAAATTATTGTGATTTCCTGAATTCAGGGATAAAATGAGATAACGGCACAATTTTATGCAATAAAAATAAAAAAAACAAAATTTTAAATCTTTTTTTATTCAAAGCCTACATCTTTTTTTAAATTCGTCCAAATTCCGCTAAAATAATGACCAGACAGCAGCTTATCGAGCAAATTAAAATCAAGAATCTTTCCTATGTGTTGGTCTTGATACGGATATAAATCTTATTCCTGAGTTTTTACTCGACTCTGAAGATCCAGTTTTGAGTTCAATAAGCAAATAATTGATGCTACTCACGATCTTTGTGTGGCTTATAAGCCTAATAGTGCCTTTTATGAAAGTAGGGGAATTGCTGGTTGGCAAAGTTTAATTGGAACTTCAAAGTATATTCCAAAAACATGTTTAGGGATAATAGATGCCAAGAGAGGAGATATTGGAAATACTTCAACGATGTATGCAAAGGCATTTTTTGATCCAAATTCTTCAGGAATGGATTTTGATGCAATAACAATTGCACCATACATGGGAAGCGATTCTGTTAAGCCTTTTTTAGCTTTTGAAAACAAATGGGTAATTCTTTTAGCATTAACATCTAATGAAGGAGGGAAGGATTTTCAGTTTATAGAAACAGAAAAAGGTCGTTTATTTGAAAATGTGATTCAAAAAGCAAATTCTTGGGCGGGAAATGATAGGAGATGATGTATGTTGTAGGTGCAACTAGAGCAGAAGAATTTTTAGATATCCGTAAATATGCTCCTGATCATTTCTTGCTGGTTCCTGGCGTTGGTGCACAAGGGGGGAGTTTACAAGAAGTTTGTAAATATGGTATGTCGCCAAATTGCGGACTCTTAATTAACTCGTCAAGGGCAATTATTTATGCCTCTTCAGGAAAAGATTTCGCAGATAGGGCGAGAGAAGAAGCAAGAAGCTTCAAGCCGAAATGGAAATTCTTTTAGAAGGTATTGGCTTAAAAAATTAATTAGCCGGTTATTACTTAAAAACTACCGTTTAATCATATTATTTCGCTCTACAGTTTATAGCTGTTAGATTGGGATATGAAATTCCCAGAAGATTTTTTTCATTATTTATGGAAGTTCAGTTTATTAAATAAACAGGATTATAAGACAGTTTCTGGCGAATCTATTGAAATAATATCTGTGGGCCTACATAATATGAATGCAGGTCCTGATTTTGAAAATGCTCAAATTAAGATTGCTGAAACTTTATGGGCAGGCAATGTTGAAATCCACATTCGTTCTTCCGATTGGAATCGCCATCAGCATCAGTTTGATCCTGCATACGAAAATGTAATTTTACATGTTGTTTATATTCATGATCAGCCAATCTATCGTACCGATGGTACTGAAATCCCTGTTTTTGAAGTAAAAGATTTAATCCCTGCAGAGATTGCCCTAAATTATTCAAATCTAATGGCAGAAATGGCTTGGATACCTTGTGAGAAGTACACAAGTAATTTAGATACGTTTATTCTTAAAAATTGCTTATCGCGTGTATTGATAGAGCGACTAGAAGAAAAATCGATGCAAGTAAATGAGCTTCTAAAAGAATTTAAGGGGAGCTGGAACGACGCTTTTTATATTATGCTAGCTCGAAATTTCGGTTTTAAAACAAATGCTCTGCCATTTGAATGCTTGCTCGTTCTTTGCCTCAACAGTTAATAGCAAAATATAAAGATAGGCCGAATCAATTAGAAGCCTTAGTTTTCGGACAAGCTGGATTTTTAAATGAGATGTTCGCAGAACCTATCCTAATATTATTATGCAAGAATATCGTTTTTTGAAGAAAAAACATGGTTTAAAGTCTATAGATAAATATTTATGGAATATATGCGATTAAGGCCAAGAAATTTTCCAAGCCTTAGACTTGCGCAGTTTGCCGCATTATTAATGAACTCTAATCATCTTTTTTCCAAAATTAAGGATGAAGATAATATTAAAAAGCTCACTAAATTGTTCAAGGAAATTCCAATAAATAATTATTGGAATACTCATTATCGTTTTGGTGCAAAATGTAGGCACTCTAGTTCACATTTAGGTGATGAAGCTATAAATAATATACTTATAAATACAATTGCTGTGTTTTTGTTCGCATTTGGATTGTTTCATAATGAAAAAGAACAAATAAATAAGAGTGTGAATATTCTCGAGAAAATTATAGCTGAGGATAATGGAATTATCAAGCGTTTTATCAAAATGAATTGGATTCCGGAGAATGCTGCCCAAAGTCAGGCGCTTATTCAATTAAAAAAAACTTATTGTGATCAAAAGAAATGCTTATCTTGTGGAATTGGAATTAAAATATTACAGAAGAATAATGCTACAACAGTTTCTAACATTTTTTGAAAAACGATCATTTGGGGTATGTGGCATACCTAGGAGAGCGTTTTAATATTTCTATTTCTAAAATCAGATTGTTTTTTATCTATTCAACCTTTTTAGCGTTGGGTTTCCATTAGTATTCTATATTTCTGCAGCTTTTATATTGGATATCCGCAATTATGTAAAGCGGATAAGAGCGAGAGTTTGGGATTTTTAAAATCGATTTCCTGAATCAATTATTTGTTGGCAACATGTATTTTTATACAGGATTAGGTTAATATTTTAGAAATCTCAATAAAACCGCTTTCAAACGCTAAATCAGAAGGTTTATAGCCCTCATTGTTTTTCGAGTTAACATCTGCTCCAGCTTCAAGGAGTGTAATTAATAATTCGATATCTCCATTTTTTGCTGCTAAGTGAAGTGGTGTTATTCCAGAATATTGAGAAACATTACATTCTGCACCACCTTCAATTAGCATTTTAGCAATCATCGTTGAACTATTTGCAACAGCTGTATGCAAAGGGTAAATTCGATAGGAATTATTTGACGGAATGTTTGGATTTGCCCCATTTAGTATCAGGAAGCGTATAATTTCTTCATTTTCGAAAAAAGAAGCTAAATAAAGAAGGCTGAATCCATCCTCCGAAAATTCGTGAATGAGCTCTTCATTTCGATTTATGGCATCAGAAAGAAGGTCTAATTTCCCTAGAGCTATGGCTTCAAAAACAGTAATTGAAGGAGCGTAACTGGAAATAATGTGAGCAATTTCATGTCGTTTATAATATGCGCTTAACATTATTGGGGAAATATTTTGGCTTGTTTTTTGGCTCGCTAATACAGGGTTTTGTTCTAAAAGCAATTCTATCTCCCTTAGTTTGCCACCTTCAATATATTCCTCTAATAAATTATGCTCCATTTTTTATGGATGAAATGAAATGTTATGAGATTAAATTAAAAGTATAAAAAAAATATTTTATAGGGATGTTTTTTGAGTGATTTTATCTTTTAGTGTTTATGAAAACTTATTAAAAAACACTGTTTTTGTAATGTTTAGGCAAGTTTAATAGGATAAATAATAATTGAATTCTTAATTATTAAAGATTATTTTTATTTAATTATTGAAGGATACTAAATCTGCCTATTCTAATATTCTTTATAACATTATATTTGTCAATATTTATAAATTTACCAAATGCCCTTAAAAGGAAATCATTCAGGAATTCGAATACTTTTCGTGATGAAACCAAGCCTAAATCCAACCCTAAGCAAGCAGGTTCGGGTGAAAAGTCTGAAGTTCTCCCGAAGTTTAAATTTAATGATGACCGCACAATTAAAATAATTGGATTATTTTTTCTTATCGTTTCCCTGTATTTCATGGTTGCTTTTACTTCCTATTTGTTTACTTGGGAGGAAGATCAAAGCTATGTTTTAGATGCAATGGAGGCTGGTCGAATTTATGGAAAACACAAGCCGAATTAGCTAATTCGGGACTAAATCAGGCCGTAGTACAAAATTGGCTTGGTAAATTTGGTGCACTTTTATCACATCAATTTATTTATGAATGGTTTGGTGTAGCATCCTTTATATTCATTGGCATTTTCTTTATTTTGGGATATAGAATGCTTTTAAGGTTAAATTATTCTCAGTTTCAAAAACTTTAGCCTATTCATTTTTCTTTTTATTATTCATCTCCATAAGCTTAGCATTTTTCCACTCATTCATTATCGATTACCCACATTATTTAGAAGGTGAATTTGGGTTTTTGTCAAATCGATTACTACAGGCCCAAATTGGAAATGCAGGAATTGCAGGTTTATTAGCATTTGCGGGATTAAGTGTTTTAATAATCGCCTATAATATTGATTTTAAACTGCCTGAACGCAGTTCAGAACCTAAATATGTAATACCAGATGTTTCTGATGCCAATAACCCATTGGAAGAGGAGGTAATCTATGATCCCGTTGAATTTAATTTACCTAACAAACCGGGTCAGGCGCCAGCAGTAAATACAATCAATACCATTTTAAGTCAGGAGCCGATTGTAGAGAAATCTGAACAAGATCTGCCTATTCATAAAGAAGTTACTTTAAGTCCTTCGAATGATGTTCCATTTGAAACATCACAATTAGTGGATGAAGATTTAAATGTTTCGCCACCATTGAGCATTGAAAAAACTGAAGAAGAAAAAAATCTTCAGAGCTTGTAGAGCAATTTGGAATGTATGACCCAACATTAGATCTCTCAAGTTATAAGTACCCACCTTTAGATTTGTTAGAAAATCATGGTTCGAATAAAATTGCTGTTAATGCAGAGGAGCTAGAAGCCATAAGAACAAGATTGTTGAAACACTGAATCACTACAATATTGAAATTGATAAAATCAAAGCTACAATTGGTCCCACAGTAACTTTATATGAAATTATCCCTGCTCCAGGGGTTAGGATTTCTAAAATAAAGAATCTTGAAGATGATATAGCTTTGAGTCTAGCCGCTTTAGGTATTCGTATTATTGCACCTATGCCTGGAAAGGGTACTATCGGAATTGAAGTTCCTAATCAAAATCCCGAAATGGTTTCTATGCGTTCTGTTTTGGCGACAGAAAAGTTCCAAAATACGACGATGGATCTACCGATTGCACTTGGTAAAACAATTTCAAATGAGGTATATATTGCCGATTTAGCAAAAATGCCACATTTACTTGTTGCAGGTGCTACTGGACAGGGTAAATCGGTTGGTATCAATGCGATACTTGTATCATTGCTTTATAAAATGCATCCAGCACAATTGAAGTTTGTGCTTGTTGACCCTAAAAAGGTTGAATTGACTTTATTTAGAAAAATCGAAAGACATTTTCTTGCCAAATTGCCAGGGGAGGCGGATGCCATTATTACCGATACTAAAAAAGTTATAACTACTCTAAATTCACTTTGTATCGAGATGGATAATCGATACGACTTATTGAAAAACGGTCATGTACGTAATTTAAAGGAGTATAATCAGAAATTTATTAGCAGGAAATTAAATCCAAATGATGGTCATCGATTTTTGCCATTCATTGTGTTAATTATTGATGAGTTTGCAGATTTAATGATGACTGCAGGAAAGGAAGTAGAAACTCCAATTGCCAGAATTGCACAATTAGCTCGTGCTGTGGGTATTCACTTAGTAATTGCTACACAACGTCCATCAGTAAATATCATTACCGGTACAATTAAGGCCAATTTCCCGGCGAGGTTAGCATTTAGAGTTTTATCTAAAATAGATTCAAGAACTATCCTTGATAGTGGTGGTGCTGATCAGCTAATTGGTAGAGGAGATATGCTTTTATCTACAGGTAGCGATTTAATTCGTATTCAATGTGCTTTTGTAGATACTCCTGAGGTTGAGAAGGTTTCAGAGTTTATTGGATCTCAAAGAGGTTATCCTTCCGCTTGGATGCTTCCCGAGTATATTGATGAAAATGGGAATCATCTATGAAAGAATTTGATCCTTCAGATCGTGACCCCATGTTTGAAGAAGCTGCCCGAATGATTGTTATGCATCAACAAGGCTCTACATCTTTAATTCAGCGTAAACTTAAATTAGGTTATAATAGGGCGGGAAGAATTATTGATCAGCTTGAAGCTGCTCATATTGTCGGACCATTTGAAGGAAGCAAGGCGAGAGAAGTGCTAATTCCAGATGAATATTCTTTGGAACAATTCTTGAGCACATTAGACAAAGAAAAATAATATAAAATAAACGAATGAAGAAGTTTTTAATTGGAGCTCTGATAATAATGAGTTCTGGAATGGGTGCATTTGCACAAAGTGAAGTAAAAGCAAAACAGATATTAGCAGAAGTTTCAAAGAAATACCGTGCTTATGATGTTATCAAAACCGATTTTTCATATACACTTGAAAATCCTCAAGCAAAGATTAAGGAAACTCAATTAGGAACTTTAATAGTTAAATCAAAGCTTAATAAATATAAAATAATACTGAAAGGCCAGGAGTTAATTAGTGATGGTAAGAATCAGTGGACATATTTAAAAGCTGATAAGGAGGTACAATTAAGTGAGGTTGATAATTCTTCAGATGCTCTTAATCCTGCAAAACTTTTTACAATTTATGAAAAAGGTTTTAAGTCGGTTTATACCAATGATACAAAGTTAAATGGGAAAACCTTGCATGTTATTGATTTAACGCCTTTGGACGGTAAACGTTCATTTTTTAAAGTTAGATTACAAATTGATAAATTAACTAAGCAAATAATGAATGCGGTTATATTCGATAAAAATGGTAATCGATATACTTATTCAATCAAAACTTTTGTACCAAATGTAAAGGTTCCAGAGTCAACATTCACTTTTGATTCAAAGTTGTATCCAGGTGTTGACCTTGTTGATTTAAGATAGTTTTATAAAATAGATTTAAGGGCTTAATCGTATCGCGTTTAAGCCCTTTTTTATTATTTTTGAATGCAATGACGTTAAATTATACACAACATACCCTCGACAAATTGGAATCTTTACTTAAATCTTTAGGTTTTAAGTTAAGGTATGAAAGAGGAAATTTTAAAACAGGCTCTTGTTTATTGGAACAGAGTAGGGTAATTATTGTGAATAAATTTTCAAATCTGGAAAGTAAAATCAATGCTTTGGCTGATTTACTACAAAGGACTGATACCGACGAATCTTTGCTAGATGACAAGCAAAAAGCTTTTTTGTCTGAATTGAAACAATTAAAATTAGAGCTTTGAAAATCACATTTTTAGGCACAGGAACCTCGCAAGGAGTACCAGTAATTGCATGCGAATGTGAAGTTTGTAGATCAGCAGATCAGCATGATAAACGGCTTCGTGTTTCTGTGCTTGTAGAAATGGATGGGAAAACTTTAGTTATTGATACAGGCCCAGATTTTCGTTATCAAATGCTTCGAGCAGATGTTAAGAAAATTGACGCCATTTTATATACTCATGAACATAAAGACCATGTGGCCGGTCTTGATGATGTACGAGCATTCAATCACAAGCATGAAACTGTAGTGGATATTTATGCTCATAAACGTGTTCAAGAGGCGCTGAAGCAAGAATTTCATTATGTTTTCTCAGGCCACAATTATCCAGGAATTCCTAAATTAAAGCTAAATGATATTCACGAGGGAGAGCTTTTTCAAGCTACTGGGATTGAGATTATACCTATCTCGGTAATGCATTATTTACTTCCTGTTTTTGGTTTTAGAATAGGAGATTTTACCTATATCACCGATGCAAAAACTATAAGTGCTGAAGAGAAAAATAAAATAAAAGGATCTAAAGTTTTAGTAATTAACGCTTTACAAAGAGAAAAACATATTTCCCATCTTACCTTTGATGAGGCTCTTGAACTTGCCGCTGAAATAGGTGCAGAGAAGACTTATTTAACACATATTAGCCATAAGTTGGGATTTCATACTGAAGTCTCACAGCAATTGCCAAAAGATGTATTTTTAGCTTATGATGGCCTTGAATTAGAGGTATAATCCTATAATATAGCTAAAATTTATTAAAAATCCAAATTGTTAAATCTTGATTCTAAGGTAAGGGATTTCTGATTTTTTTTGTTTGTGCCCAGGAGCAGATTCGAACTGCCACACCCGTTAAGGCGCCACCCCCTCAAAGTGGTGCGTCTACCAATTTCGCCACCTGGGCATAGGTGATAGTCTAAAATCTTTTAAAATATGAAATTAGATTTTCGTTTTATTGGATTGCAAATATATAAGATTTGCTAATAATTTACATTAAAAGATAGAAAAATAGCGTTATTATCTTAAATGTGTGTTTTTGTTCAGGGTTTTTATTAGGTAAAATAAGACCGGTTATATTTTGATTTTTCAAGCTAGAATCTGTCCCCATTTTCACATAAAAAAACTAAATTGTATTCACTATTCAAGGTATCCAAAGTAAACGTTCAATGATTCATTTTTTTGTCTCCCCCCTTAATAAAATCTATGCTGTTCAAACTCTTGCAGAGATAATTTCTGATGATGTAAAAAAACTAAATTGGCTTTTTGGAGGTTCCGAAAAATCGAATGATCAGAAATTGTCTGGTTTTTTTGTGGGACCAAGGGCAGCCATGATTACACCATGGAGTACCAATGCTGTTGAAATAACTCAAAATATGGGTATTTCTGGCATAATTCGAATAGAAGAATTTGAAAGAGTGCCGGCTGATTTTAATGAATTTGATCCTATGCTTTTTCAAAAATACGCTGAATTAAATCAAGAAATTTATACCATTCAAATTAATCCTGAACCAATTCTTGAAATCAGTGATATTGCCGCATACAATCAATCTGAAGGCCTAGCATTAAGTGAGGAAGAGGTTGAATATTTGAATAATTTATCTACTAAATTAAACAGAAAATTAACTGATTCCGAGATATTTGCTTTCTCTCAAGCCAATTCAGAGCATTGTCGTCATAAAATTTTTAATGGGACATTCATAATTGATGGAGAAGAAAAGCCTACCTCACTATTTAAATTAATTCGCAAAACTTCTGAGACACATCCGAATGATATTGTATCAGCATATAAAGATAATGTAGCTTTTGTTAAAGGACCTAAATTGTTCAGTTTGCACCCAAAAGTGCCGATAAGCCTGATTTTTATGAGGAAAAAGAATTTGAATCAGTTTTGTCTTTAAAAGCTGAAACTCATAATTTCCCGACTACCGTAGAGCCATTTAATGGAGCTGCTACAGGTTCGGGAGGTGAAATTCGTGATCGTTTAGCAGGCGGTCAAGGTTCATTGCCCTTGGCAGGAACAGCGGTTTATATGACCTCTTATTCCAGACTTCAAAATGGGTCTACTGGAGAGAATAAAGGAGCTAATTGGGAAAATGCAATGGCTGAACGTCCGTGGCTTTACCAAACACCTGTAGATATATTAATTAAAGCATCAAATGGTGCTTCAGATTTTGGTAATAAATTCGGTCAGCCTTTAATTGCAGGATCAGTTCTAACCTTTGAGCATGAGGAGAATAATCGTAAAATAGGCTTTGATAAGGTAATTATGCAGGCAGGTGGAATTGGCTATGGTAAACTTAATCAAGCCATAAAACATACACCAAAAGCAGGCGATAAAATTGTGATTTTGGGTGGTGAAAACTATCGAATTGGAATGGGAGGTGCAGCAGTTTCTTCAGCAGATACTGGTGCCTTTGGGTCTGGTATTGAGCTTAATGCTATTCAACGTTCCAATCCTGAAATGCAAAAAACGTGCGGCAAATGCCATTCGTGGATTAGTTGAAAGCGATCATAATCCCATAGTTTCCATCCATGATCATGGTGCTGGAGGGCATTTAAACTGTCTTTCTGAACTAGTTGAAGCTACTGGCGGATTAATTGATTTAGATAAATTACCTGTTGGCGATCCAACATTATCCGCTAAGGAAATTATTGGAAATGAATCACAGGAACGTATGGGATTAGTGATTGGTCAAGAAGATATTGATACTTTAAAACGAATTGCGGATCGAGAACGTTCTCCAATGTATGAAGTAGGGGATGTGACTAATGATCACCGTTTTACATTTGAGTCGAAGTCAACTGGTTTAAAGCCATGGATTATGCCTTAGAAGATTTCTTTGGTAGTTCTCCAAAGACCATAGTGGCCGATAAAACTGTCACTAGAAATTATTCCGATTAAGTTATAATGCTTCAGATATACCAACTTATCTTAATCAACTTTTGCAATTAGAAGCCGTAGCTTGTAAAGATTGGTTAACCAATAAAGTGGATCGTTGTGTAGGTGGAAAAGTAGCAAAACAACAATGTGCGGGTCCGCTGCAATTACCTCTTAATAATGTAGGAGTAATGGCATTAGATTTTAAAGGTAAGGAAGGTATAGCTACATCGATTGGACATTCTCCGATTGCAGCTTTAATAGATCCTGCTGCAGGTTCAAGAAATGCTATCGCTGAAGCCTTATCAAATATAGTTTGGGCACCTTTAAAAGATGGTTTATCTTCAGTTTCATTATCCGCAAACTGGATGTGGGCTTGTAAAAATGAAGGTGAAGATGCTCGTTTGTATGAAGCCGTAAAAGCTTGTTCAGATTTTGCTATCAACTTGGGAATCAATATTCCAACGGGTAAAGATTCACTTTCAATGAAGCAAAAATATCCAAATGATGAAGTAATTGCTCCGGGAACTGTTATTATTTCTGCAGGTGCAAATTGTTCGGATATTAAACAAGTTGTTGAACCTGTTTTAAAGAGAAACGGTGGTAATATTTATTATTTAAATCTTTCACAAGATACATTTAAGCTTGGTGGTTCATCTTTTGCTCAAATATTGAATAAGGTTGGTAATGAGGCCCCGACTGTTAGAGATGCAGATTATTTTAGAACGGCTTTCAATGTGCTTCAAAACTTAATAAAAGCTGGTAAAATTAAAGCTGGTCATGATGTAGGGAGCGGGGGATTGATTGTTACGCTTTTAGAAATGTGCTTTGCGGATATAAATCTGGGTGCAAGTTTCGACTTAAGTGTTTTGTTAGAAAATGATAGCGTTAAAGCGCTTTTCAATGAAATATTGCAGTAGTTTTTCAAGCAGATGCATCTGTAGAATCTATTTTTGCTGATCATAATATTGAAATCTTCAATATTGGATCTGTTGTAGAGGGAAATATCGTATCTGTAAAAAATAATGGAGATTCATACCAATTTAATGTTTCTGAATTAAGGGATACTTGGTATAAAAAGTCATATTTATTAGATTCAAAGCAGTCGAGAAATGGAATGGCACTAGAGCGATTCAAAAACTATAAGTCACAACCTTTAAGTTTTCATTTCCCTGCTAATTTTGATGGTAAAATGCCATTTATTGATAAGGCTACTCCACGTCCTAAAGCAGCAATTATTCGTGAAAAGGGTAGTAATTCGGAACGTGAAATGGCCAATGCGATGTATTTGGCAGGTTTTGATGTGAAAGATGTGCACATGACTGATTTAATCTCTGGAAGAGAAAACTTGGAGGATATTCAGTTTATTGGAGCTGTTGGTGGTTTTTCTAATTCGGACGTCCTTGGTTCTGCAAAAGGCTGGGCAGGTGCGTTTTTATACAATGAAAAGGCAAATACAGCACTCAAAAACTTCTTTAAGCGAGAGGATACACTTTCAGTAGGCATTTGTAATGGATGTCAATTATTTATGGAGCTCGAATTAATAAATCCAGAACACTCAAAGCATGGTAAAATGCTTCACAATACCTCACAAAAGCATGAAAGTGGATTTACATCAGTAAAAATTCAAAAGAATAATTCGGTGATGCTATCTACATTGGAAGGGGCGACTTTGGGTGTTTGGATTTCTCATGGGGAGGGTAAATTTAATTTGCCAAATGCTGAAAATACTTATCAAATTGTGGCTAAATATGGATATGAAAGCTATCCTGCAAATCCAAATGGCTCTGATTTTAACACAGCTATGATGTGTGATGCAACGGAAGACATTTAGTGACTATGCCACATATTGAACGATCTATTTTTCCTTGGAATTGGGCACATTATCCCGATAGATCTCAAAATGATGAAGTTTCACCATGGCTTGAAGCATTTGTGAATGCAAGAAAATGGTTGGAAAAACGATCTAAGTAAAACAATTTGCATATTTTGCCTAAAATCATAAAATTGTTTGAATAGATAAATTAAAATATTTTTACTTTTATATAAGATCAATCATTTATGAATCAGCGTTTTATATTTATTTTTTTGCTGTTTTTCAGCTCGACCGCCTTTTCTCAAAATAAAGATCAAATTTTGGGTAAATGGCTAAATGCCAGTGGCGAAGCTCATATTCAAATTTACGCTAATAGTGGTAAGTATTTTGGAAAAATATCATGGTTGAAGATGCCTAATGATGCTGATGGAAAACCTAAACTAGATAAAAATAATCCGAATGCCTCTCAAGCAAGGAACCCGATTTTAGGTTTAGTTTTATTAAAAGATTTTACTTTTAGTGATGGTATTTGGGAAGGTGGTACAATCTATGATCCTAAAACAGGTAAAACATATAGCTGTAAAATTAGCGCTCAAGGATCTGATAAAATTAATGTTCGCGGTTTTGTTGGATTTTCTATGCTTGGAAGAACTGAATCATGGACGCGCGTAAAATGATTAAGAACCTAATTTTAATTAGCTTATTATTTCTCTCATTTTCTTCCCAAACTCAGACTTTAAATCCAATACATGCAGGCAAAAACACTAGTCTTAGAGGGTTATCAGTTGTAAATGATAATGTTGCTTGGCTTAGTGGGAGCAAAGGTTGGTTTGCTCGAAGCTTAGATGGTGGAAAAACATGGGCATGGAATCAATTAGAAGCATATAAAAATTTCGATTTTAGGGATATAGAGGCTTTTTCAGAATCTAAAGCCATAATGGTTAATGCTGGAAGTCCTGCGGTAATTTTACTAACCCTAGATGGTGGAAATTCATGGAAAGAGGTTTATAGAAATGAATCTCCAGATATTTTTTTAGACGGCATGGATTTTTGGGATTCTGAAAAAGGACTTATTTATGGGGATCCAATAAACCAAAAAATGGTTTTACTTAAAACTAGTGATGGGGGAGCTAAGTGGGAAAATATAAGTGATAATAATGCTATAAGTTTATTTGCTGGAGAGGCGAGCTTTGCGGCGAGCGGAACAAATATTCGATGTGATTCAAAGGGAAATGCTTGGATTGCAACGGGAGGGATAAAATCTAGAATTTTTCATTCAAACGACTATGGTACTTCATGGACAGCTCATGATTGTCCTATTGTTCAAGGTAAAAGTTCAACTGGACCTTTTCAATTGCATTTTTTAAAAATCAAAGAGGTGTGGTTGTTGGTGGCGATTATTTAATTGATACTTCTCGATATAATAATACTTTGATCAGCCAAAATGCAGTTAAATTTTGGTCAAAGCCGGCAGTTTCTACTTTTGGATATCGTTCTGCCGTTGAATTTCTTTCAAAAAACACTTAATTGCAACTGGACCGACAGGTACCGATTTTTCTAAGGACGGGGGTAAAACATGGCAAAATATTTCAAATTTGGGCTTTCATACGGTAAGAAAGGCCAAAAACGGAAAATTAGTTTTATTAACGGGTAATAATGGAAGTGTTGCTAAATTGACATATTAATTTTCTTGTCTTATTTTTTCTTTTTTTAACGATTAAATTGCCAATATGAATCTAGAGTTTAATAAAAACGAGGATGCCAATAAGCAGCTATCATACGAAGTAAAGAATCGTTTGAAAAAGATTTATGCTGGAGGTGGTGAGAAAGCAGCAGCCAAGCAGAAAGAAAAGGGCAAAATGCTAGCTCGTGAGCGAATTAGTTATTTAATTGATAAGGATAGTCGCTGGCTAGAAATAGGTGCTTTCGCAGCTGAAGATATGTATCAGGATGTTGGTGGTTGCCCTTCAGCAGGTGTAATCTGCGGTATAGGCTATGTTTCAGGTCGCCAGTGTATGATTATTGCCAACGATGCCACTGTTAAGGCTGGTGCCTGGTTTCCCATAACAGCAAAGAAAAATTTGCGTGCACAGGAGATTGCAATGGAAAATCGTCTTCCTGTTATTTATTTAGTTGATTCAGCAGGTGTTTTTTTGCCTTACCAAGATGAAATTTTCCCAGATAAGGAACATTTTGGAAGGATATTTAGAAACAATGCTATAATGAGTAGCAAGGAATCGTTCAGATTTCGGCAATTATGGGATCTTGTGTAGCTGGAGGTGCTTATTTACCCATTATGAGCGATGAAGCCATGATAGTAGAAGGTACTGGTTCGGTATTTTTAGCAGGTAGTTATTTAGTGAAATCGGCTATAGGTGAGGATATCGATAATGAAACCTTAGGTGGTGCAAGTACTCACTGTGAAATTTCAGGAGTTACGGATTACAAACATCCAAATGATGCCGCTTGCTTAGATTCGATAAAAAAAATCATGAGCATGATTGGCGCGCCTCTAAATGCTGGTTTTGATAGAATTAAACCAGCATCCCCTAAATTGGATGAGCAAGAAATCTATGGGATTTTGCCAAATAATAGAGAAAGCCCCTATGATATGAGGATATTATTCTCCGTTTATTAGATAATTCAGAATTTGAGGAGTACAAGCAATTATATGGTCAAAGTATCATTTGTGGCTTAGGTCGAATTGATGGTTGGGCTGTGGGAATTGTTGCCAATCAACGTAAAGTAGTTAAAAGCAAGAAGGGAGAAATGCAATTTGGTGGGTTATTTACTCTGATTCGGCCGATAAAGCCTCTCGATTTATCATGAATTGTAATCAGAAGAAAATACCTTTAGTTTTTCTTCAAGATGTAACCGGGTTTATGGTCGGAAGTCGATCTGAAC
Source organism: Daphnia sinensis (assembly GCA_013167095.2). Taxonomy (NCBI): domain Eukaryota; kingdom Metazoa; phylum Arthropoda; class Branchiopoda; order Diplostraca; family Daphniidae; genus Daphnia; species Daphnia sinensis. The sequence continues at coordinate 40,581 of WJBH02000014.1, forward strand.
AAGGCGGAATCATTAAAGATGGGGCCAAAATGGTAAATGTTGTTGCAAATTCAGTAGTGCCTAAATTTACTATTGTGATTGGTAATTCTTATGGCGCAGGAAATTATGCTATGTGTGGAAAAGCTTATGATCCACGATTGATTTATGCTTGGCCTTCAGCTAAAATTGCAGTTATGGGAGGTTCTCAGGCTGCAAAAGTGCTTTTACAGATCCAGGAAGCATCTTTAAAGGCTAAAGGTGAAGTAATTAGCAAGGAGAAAGAGGATGAGTTGTTGAAAGATATTACAAATCGATACGATAGTCAAACAACACCATACTATGCTGCTTCAAGACTTTGGGTGGATGGCATTATTGATCCTCTGGAGACAAGAAAAGTGATTTCTATGGGAATAGAGGCCGCAAATCAATCCCCAATTGAAAGCGCATTCAATCCAGGTGTTCTTCAAACCTAAATTTATAAAATGAAAAAAATATTTTTCTCAGTTATTCTTCTGGCATCATTAAATGCATTTGGACAATCAAATTTAAGATTTCATAAAAAGGCCATTGTTGTAGATACTCATGGCGATATTTTATCCGATCAGATAAAATCAGGAATTGATATTGGTAAAAAACAAATTGTAGGAAACTTTGATTTAGTTCGTGCAAAGGAGGGTGGATTAGATGTTCAAGTATTTTCTATTTGGAGCGATCATACCGGTGGTTTTAAACTTGCAAATCGTCAAATTGATTCTTTAGATGCTCTAATTAATCGTTACCCTAATTTAATTACCAAAGCTCGAAATAGCAAAGAGCTTAAAATGGCCATTAAAAACGGTCAAATGGCTGCATTATTTGGTGTTGAAGGCGGCCACATGATTGAAGATACTTTGGAGAATCTAGATTCCTTGGCTCAGCGTGGCTTGACTTACATGACTCTTACTTGGAATAATAGCACTCCCTGGGCAAGCTCAGCTTATGAGGAGACTTTTAAAAAGGATAGTTTAAAACAAATAGGGCTAAGTGATTTAGGGGTTAAAATCATTCAGAGAATGAATGAGCTGGGAGTAATTGTGGACTTATCACATGTAGGTGAAAATACATTTTATGATGCAATTAGGGTATCTAAAAAGCCTGTAATGGCCTCTCACAGCTCGGCCTATATTTTTAATGCTCATCAAAGAAACTTAAAAGACGAACAAATAAAAGCCATTGCAAATACTGGTGGTGTTGTTTTTGTTAATTTTTATAGTGGATTTTTAGATAGCACTTATGCTACAAAATTTAGTGCCTATAATACTAGACATAGGGAGGAGCTCAACGAATTAACAAAGAAGTTGGGAAATAAATCTTTAGCTCAAGAGACAATCAATAAGAAATATCAATCTGAATTAGAAGAAATTAAGGCGCCCATTTCACTTTTAATTGATCATATCGATCACATGGTAAAACTTGTTGGTGCCGAACATGTGGGTTTGGGTGCAGATTATGATGGAGCAGAATCATATCCAAAAGGATTAGAGGATGTATCTAAATATCCTCTAATTACCGATGCACTTCTTAACAGAGGTTACTCAAAAGCAGATGTCAAAAAAATCCTTGGTTTGAACTTTATAAGACTTCTCAAGGCAAATAAGGGTTAAATTAAATATTCCACCAATAAGTCATTTTTAGGACTAAAAATCTGTTTTTTACTGAAAAAGGAGCAGGTAAATAATTATCGGTGTACACAATAAATAAGTCTGAAGCTGGTTTGTAACGCCATTGCAGACGTGTATTTAAGTTGATATTATCACTTTGCTCATTATACTGAACAAAGCCAGTAAAAAACAATTTGTTTGTCATGGTTACATCTAACCTTGGACCAATTAGCCAAAATTTAGTGGTATTCCAGGGTTGAGGTAATCTTATATCATTATAACTTGAGCTCAAGGCTACGCTAACATAAGGTTGGAAACGATATCCCAATTCGCTACTGATATTTAGGCGATTGCCATTAGCATAATAGCCCCCATAACGTGTTGATAAAGCCATTGTAAAGAGACTTTGTGGCCTTGATGAATACTCTAAACCAAACGCTTCCCAACTATGTTCAGTACCTGTAGCCAATGTTGCTCCTCCTTTGTTTGTAGGGTCGAAGGGTCTTTGTAGTTTTACATAATCATTTGCTATCCAGCCAGTTAAAGTGCTTCTGCTTCTGAAATTAATATTATATGCGAGGTAGTTTTGTATTATCTGTGCTTTTGAAATTTTCATCAAAATAGTTCGCCGAAAATAATTTTGGTCCATGACTAAGTATTTGACCTTTCTTAGGGAAAAATAAATAACCAATTTGTGGATTTAAGTTAATATAACCTCTTCTTGGGACAAATCCTACTTCAGCATTATAATCGCGACCCACATATTCATGTTGCCAACTTATATCCCAATTTCCTGTCCAATAACGCAAATTTGCCGCTTGCATGATGTCGTTATTGCCTCCATTGGGACTAAATGCCTTCATTGTTACTGCTTTGCCGGTCCAAGTATTAGTTGATGATGCTAAATTATATTCAATTCCTGCAACACGATTGTATTTGGAGATTCCCGCTGCAGCATTTGCATCGTCAAAATTCAAAGATTGTTTGTTTATGAAGATTCCACCAATATTTGATCGAGCAAAAACTCTACGTTGAAGAGCTAGAACAGTAAAATTTTGAGCTGGATCTGAGGCACTAGTCTCCTCAGTCTGCATGTTCATTAAACCCACTCTCAAATCCTTATTGATTTTTCCACTTAAACGTGCTCCATAAGAAATGGGAACGCCAAGTCCGATTCTTCTCGAAAAAAACGGTCTGATATTTTGATAGCCAAAATTTGAAAAAAGATCTCCATTTTCTAAGAAATATTGACGCCTTTCAGGAAAGAAAAGCTCAAAACGCTCCAAGTTGGGAACCTGACGATCTACTTCCACTTGCGAATAATCGGGATTTACCGTTAGATCGAGGTTTAGAGAAGAATTTAAGGCGATTTTAACATCTCCACCAATTTCACCTCTTCGATCTCGCTTAATCGGATTCAACAAATGATTACTTGATAGTCCGCCTAAAGTATATGGAATAAGAGAAATATTTTGACCGGGTACAGGAGGAGCTTGATCCAAACTAAATTACCCGTATAAGCTAGTGAAGCGGTTGCAAATTGTCGTGGGACAGGTGCCCAGCTTGATTTTTCAGTCGATTTTAAATCCATGCGACTGAAATTAATTCCCCATTTTTTATTCCTGGCTTGTATCGAATAGATTTAAATGGTATTGCTGCTTCAAAAACCCATTTGTCTTCATAGTTTTTAACAACAGATTCCCATTTATTATCCCAGCTTAAATCTACTTTACTTCCTTCATACATTATCCCATCCCATTGAGCACCTGCTGCATTTGATCCAAAGGAGAAACCATTGGTTTGATCATCAAATGGATCCATAAAAAGGAGGAAATTGTCATTCTTTCCAAAAGTAAAATCTCGCCTTAGTGATTCTACAAAATAGGGGCCAGGTTCATGATAGCAAATGGCAATGATGTATAGAAAATCTTTGTCATAACTCATTTTAACATCTGTTCTGATCTTGGCATAACTTGTATCCATGGGTTGAACCATGAAGAATTTACTCGCTAAATCAGCATCTTGCCAAGCGCCTTCATTCATGATTCCATCAATTTTAATTTCGGAGCTTGCTGGCTTGATTTTTAACTCAAATTGCTCATTCTTTTTTTGGGAAAATACGTTGAAGCTAAGTGAAATTAATATATAGATAAGTGTTAATCGATGTAAAAATGAAGTCATAAATGCCAATGATATTGATAAATGAAATGTAATAATAGCAACTATGAATGAGTTTAAGAATTAAATTGGATTTATTCTAATAATCCTACAAAATGAACCCAATTAATCATTTATTTTATAAATTGAGCATCTGAAATGGCTTGTCTATCCGAGCTCAAATCCTTATTTTTGCAATAAATTTAAAAAAGATGTCTGAACAAATTGAACATGTTGAATGCCTGATCATAGGATCTGGTCCCGCAGGATATACTGCCGCTATTTATGCCGCTCGCGCTGATTTGAAACCGGTAATGTACACAGGAATGGTGCCAGGAGGACAATTGACTCAAACTACTGATGTTGAGAATTTTCCAGGATATCCATCAGGAATAATGGGGCCTGAAATGATGGAAGATTTCAGAAAGCAAGCAGAACGATTTGGAACAGAATTCGATTTGGATATGCCAGTAGCGTTGATTTTTCATCAAAACCACACAAGGTAATTATTGATGAAACTAAAACAATTACTGCCGACACAGTGATTATTGCAACTGGTGCTTCTGCTAAGTGGCTAGGCTTAGAAAGTGAGCAAAAATATAATGGATTTGGTGTTTCTGCTTGTGCAGTTTGTGATGGTTTCTTTTTTAAAGGACAAGACGTGGCTATTGTGGGTGCAGGAGATACTGCAGCCGAAGAAGCTACTTATCTTGCAAAACTTTGTAATAAAGTCCATATGCTTGTGAGAAGAGACGAATTTAGAGCTTCTAAAGCAATGCAAAACCGAGTATTAAATACTCCAAACATTGAAATTCATTACAACACCGACACCAAAGAAATTCTTGGTGATGGTAAAAATGTAACGGGTATTCGTGTATCTAACAATAAAACAGGGGAAGAAAAAACAATTGATGTAAGTGGATTTTTTGTGGCAATTGGTCATAATCCAAATACAGAGATATTTAAAGGTTGGTTAGATATGGATGAAACCGGCTATTTAATTACACAGCCTAATAGTACAAAAACAAATATCGAAGGAGTGTTTGCATGCGGTGATGCTCAAGATAAACTGTGGCGTCAAGCAATTACTGCTGCAGGAACTGGATGTATGGCCGCATTGGAAGCAGAACGTTATTTAGCAGCACAGGAAGACCATTGATTTTTAAATTATAGATTTAAATGCCCCTAAAAGGGGCATTTTTTTTTATTATTAACTTAAATTTTATTTTTATTAAGGATATTTTAATTGTTAAATTTGTTTAATAAGCTGAATCATATCATAAAAATCGTAGAATGAATCATAAATCGATATTTCCCATTTTGTTTTTTGTCAGTGCTTTGTTAATTGCCTGTGGAGGTGAAGAGCCAAAGCAAGTTGTTAAGCCAGTTGCTAAAAAGATAATGCAACCTTTTCGTTTTCATAAGGCTATTGAAGTAAGACCAGGTTTAACTTTAGATATTGTAAGTTGGGGAAAGGTTCGAATTCGGTAGGTGGATATTTGATTTTAAGATCTGATTCTACCGACTTAGACTATCGCTCAGTTGCAGGTGAGCTAGATGGTAAAATAATTGATGCTTGGGATATGGATCTAGATTCTGATGGCAATCCCGAATTATATATTCATGCAAAAGGGGAGGGTAAGGGCTCTTATTGAGCATGTATATCTATGAATATGCAGATAATGGTACTAATCAAAAATAAAATTTCCTGAGTTAAGCTCTTCATTATCTGAAGGCTATAGAGGAAATGATTCGGTTATATCAAAGATGGTAAGCTTTTGCGTCAATTTTCACTATTTGATAAAAATGACTCAACAGGTACAAAAACTGGGAAAATCCGTAAGATTGAATACTCTTTGAGAAATAATAGTTTTTCAATTTAAAGAGTTAAAAGAAGAGAAAGAAGCGGAGAAAAAGAAATAATTTACAAATCATTATCCTCAAACTGTTTTTGTATTCGCTCTAAATTATGAATCATACCCTCTAATTTAGATTCTTCCTTTTTATATACATTTTCATTAATACGAAATAGGAGAATAATATCCACGAAAAGGTTAAAATTAAGGTTAGAATTGTTAGCCAAAGTGGAATTAAAAAGGAAATTTCTACAAAGTATAATAAGAAACCTACACTTAAGAAAATGGAGTAAATCCTATATTTTCTAGTATTTAAGATATAGCGTTTTTCTTTATAAGTTTTTAAATATTGATATAATCTTCTGGTTTATTTATTAGCTCTCATGCTTAATTTTGTTGGTAATTACTAATCATAATAATTAAATAGTAAATGCAACATGACAAAAATATAGCAAAAGCTAAGTGGCTAGTCCACATACTAAATGGAATAAGCCACCACATAGAAAATATAACTATTGTAGCTAAGGTCATACCCAAAATCTCAAATAATAGCTTTCTTGAAAGCCCATTTTTCGTTTTCTGTATTTTTTTAAAAACATCTTCGTGACTGACTTTCGGCAGTGAAACCTGGTTATGCCAGATAACTTTTAGTGCTTCAAAATCTTTCATATTTATTATAAATTTCAGTCAGTTTTGTTTTTTATACGATGAATCTTAACACGTAAATTGCCTTCTGATATTCCAGATATTGCTGCAATTTCAGCGTAGGAAGTTCATCTAATACCATAGTTATGATGATGCGCTCATTTTCTTCAAGTTGCGCAATACATTTATAAAGTGATGAAACTTGCTCGTTTTTTTCTGAGATCTCCTCACTCTTTGTTTCAATAATATTGTCGGTTAGCTCATCTTTTTGATGCTTCTTTTCAACTCTTAAATAGGAGAGGCAGGTATTTACGGCAATTCTATAAATCCACGTTGAAATTAGAGCTTGATTACGAAATTTGTCAAGATTTTGCCAAACCTTCATAAGGTTTCTTGCATAAGGTCATTGGCTGAGTCGTCATCTCCAGTATATCATAACATAAGTGATAGATTTTTTTGGAGTTGGCCTCGAAAATTTCCTTAAAAAGTATCTCTTTGCTCAATTCGTAATTTTTGACTTAGATGATAAATGGAATGAATTGTTACAAATATTCGTTTTATGAATCCATTTTGCTTTGATAGACGCATTATTCAATAATTCTTCAAATTCTTTTTGATAATCAAACTGTAGATCTTCGTGTAACTTATCCAATAATTTTACGATTTTATCAAATTGCCTTTGCAAAATAGCTTGTAAAGGTTTATGGCTTGTTCTCAAATCAATATAATTAAGAAAATTAGTGCAAAACCAAATAGACAACTCAATTTCAACTTGTTTTGATCCCGTGTATTTTGCGTACCTATTCATTAAACGAATAATTTTTCTTAAGCTTTTAGTACTATAATAATAATGCTTTTGCATGCTTTCAAATTCAATAATTAAGAAGTTTTTTACTTCTTCAGCATATTTTAAAGGTTCATCAGCATCAAAAAGTAGGTATGAGAGCAATTCTTTGTTCTCTTTCTTGTATTTTGCAAGTCGTAAACAAATTTCAGTAAGTTCTATAGAGCTCAGTTTTACTAAGTTTTTTTCAAATCGCTTAATTTTTCTGGCTTCATATGCTTCTTGGTTTGCATGGTAAATCTAATTAATTACTTTGTTCATTACACTAACCACATAGTATGAAATTTAAAAATTTTGGAATCGTTGCATTCATAGCAGTTACATTTTCTGCATTACTTACATTCTTAAATCACTATAATATTATTGCTATTCCTGATGTAGCGCTAATGTTTTCAAGATGGCTAGCAATTGCGGGCTTATTTTTATACGGATTTTAAAAAGAAAATCTTACCACTTGGATATTAATTTCGATGGTAGTAGGAGCGGAAATTGGAAACGATTTTCCTGAAATAGGTGTGAAGCTTCAAGTGCTAAGTAAAGTTTTCTTGAAAATGATCAAGACAATTATAGCACCATTACTTTTTGCCACCCTTGTATATGGTATTGCAGGTCACTCAGACTTAAAACAAGTTGGTCGGATGGGCTGGAAATCAATACTTTATTTTGAAGTTGTGACCACTATAGCATTATTTATAGGGCTAGCAGCAATTAATATTTCAAAAGCGGGTATGGGTATTACACTTCCTCCTGGAGCTCATGAAGAGCTTGAAAAAAGTAGCCCCACAAACATTTAATGATATCATTCTTCATATTTTCCCTGAGAATATTGCTAAATCAATAGCTGAAGGACAAGTATTACAAATTGTTATTTTCAGTATTATTTTTGGAATTGCATTGGCGATGGTTAAGGAAGATAAACGTCAGCCGATGTTGAAAGCACCGAAAGCCTTTCTGAGGTGATGTTCAAATTTACGAATATCATCATGTATTTTGCTCCAATAGGTGTTGGTGCTGCTATTGCCTATACTGTAGGACATATGGGATTAGGTATTTTGGTGAATTTATTCCAGTTGCTATTAACACTTTATGTAGCTCTAATTGTATTTCTTTTAGGGATTTTATTACCAATAGCTTAATAATTAAGGTGCCTATAAAGAAGTTCCTTCAAGCAATTGCAGAGCCAGTTTCAATCGCATTTGCAACAACAAGCTCCGAAGCTGCACTTCCAAGAGCTATGGAAAGCGATGGAGCGAATTGGTGTTCCACGTAAAATTGTGGCATTTGTGATGCCTACAGGTTATAGTTTCAATTTAGATGGAACTACCTTATATCTTTCATTAGCGGCAATATTTGTGGCTCAAGCGGCAGGAATGCCTTTAACTTTCGGACAACAATTATTGATTGTGTTTACTTTAATGCTTACAAGTAAGGAGTGGCGGGGTACCACGTGCCTCTTTAGTGATACTTTTAGGACTGCTGCATCCTTTGGAATGCCTGTTTGGCCAATATTTATCATTTTGGGTATAGATGAATTAATGATATGGCTAGGACTTCGGTAACGTAATTGGAAATTGTCTTGCTACGGTAGTATTGCTAAGTGGGAAGGTGAATTCCATCCTCCGGTAGATGATTTAGCAGCACCGAATGAAAATAGAATTCATAAGCTGGAAGATCAAATTGAAAAACATTAAATTATTTAATCTATCAAATAATTTATAAGATGAGTGATAAAGGGAAAAAGATATTTTTAGGGATTTGATCATATTGCCATTCTTAATCTATATGGTTTACTATATTCTATCATGGTTAAGAATGCTCCTTATAGATTTACTGATTTTGAATCCATCACATTTAAATATGGCTTAGGAGATAGCTTAGTAAATCAGTACGAATCAAAAACTGGGTATATCAGTATGTAAATAGTAGAGATTCTTTGGTGAAAACGAAGGTTAAACTTCGTAAAGATGATTTTTTGTATTTACATAGAAAAGCAGCAGAATTAGGCTTTTGGAATTTCCCTGAACAAATAGTAGGAGAGGAGTCGGACTTGAATTCGGCTAAGCTTCCGCATTATTATTTAGAGTTTAAATACAAGGAAAAAACAAAATTTATACATTTTGATACGGGCTATAAAAAGGACCCGAAACTAAGTGACGCTGCAAAAAACCTTATTACAGAGGTAACTAACATGATTAGTGATGTTAGAGATCGCGACCAGCAATAAAAATAATAATCTAGCATTCAATATTTAATCTAGATTTTTAAAAGCCTTTTATTATTTAAAATAAATGCATATATTTGCACCTCATTTAAAAAAATATATTAATAATGTACGCAATAGTAAATATAGCCGGACAGCAATTCAAAGTTGCTAAAGACCAATATCTTTTTGTACACAGGTTACAAGGAGAAGAAGGCGCTAGTATTGAATTTGACAACGTATTATTAGCTGAAAACAATGGTAAATTCTCTATCGGTGCTGATGCATTGAAGGGCGCTAAAGTAACTGCTAAAATACTGTCTCATTTAAAAGGTGATAAAGTGATCGTTTTCAAGAAGAAGCGTCGTAAGGGCTACAAAAAGAAAAACGGACACCGTCAGCAGTTCACTAAGATAGAGATTACTAAAATTACTCTATAAGTTTTACGTTTATCGTAAATCAAATTTGTCTAAAGTTTAAAATCCTGAATTGTTTATCAATCATAAATAAAAAAATAAAATGGCACATAAAAAAGGAGCCGGTAGTTCCAGAAACGGACGCGAGTCGCATAGCAAACGTTTAGGTATTAAGATCTTCGGTGGACAAGCTGCAACAGCAGGAAATATTATCGTGCGTCAGCGCGGTACTAAGCACCACCCTGATAAAAAATGTTGTATTGGTAAAGACCATACATTATTTGCTTTAATTGGATGGAACAGTATTTTTCAGAAAGAAATCTGATGATAAATCATATGTTTCAATTATTCCTAGAGAACTAGTTGTAGAAGATGCAGCTCCTGTAAAGGTAAAGAAAGCTGTTGCTCCTAAGTCTGAAGCTGTTGTAACAGAAGATGCTCCAGCAAAACCAGCTGCAAAGAAAGCTGCTGCACCAAAGGCTGCTGCTAAACCAGCTGCTAAGAAGAAAGCTGATGATAGCGCTGCTCCTTCAGAAGAAGCATAATAATTAAAATATTATTTTAAGAGCCCTAATGAAAATTAGGGCTTTTTTATTGCTCTCTTATTAATAATTGCTCAGCAAAAACCTTTTAGAAGGCTTTTTGCTGCTTTCAACCTCAATTTTGTCTAAAGCATAAAGTGCCTTTTGTACATAGTCTTGCATTACATTTTCAGCTAAATCTCTTACTTTCAGCTGATTGTAAATGTTTGTAATAGACGCAACTTTAGCGCTAGGATTATCGTTTCTATCCAACCAATGATTTAATTCATCGGCAATCTTACCTGTTGCCAATTCTTTAGCCTTGATAAGCATAAAGGTTTTTTTGTTTGAAAGGATATCGCCACCAACCTGTTTTCCGAATTTCTCTGGATCACCGTAAACATCCAAAATATCATCCTGTAATTGAAATGCCAAGCCTAAGTTCTCGCCAAATTCATATAATAATTTTGCTTGATCTTTTGATGCTCCACCAATTATGCCCCGATTTGCATACTTCCTGCCAGTAAAACGGCAGTTTTTTGTCTAATCATTTCAAGGTACTCGGCTAAGCTTACATCCTCTCTGCTTTCAAATTCATATCGGATTGTTGTCCTTGACAAACACCTGATGCTGTTTCGCTAAAATGGCTAAGACATCTCTTAAAATAGAATCATCTACTTTAATCATCAGCTTATAAGCTTCAACAAACATCACATCACCTGATAAAATTGCTGCACTCTCATTCCATTTGATATGACTGTGGGTTTGCCTCTTCTAATTGGGGCTTTATCCATGATATCATCATGCATGAGCGTGAAATTGTGGAAAATTTCAATGCCAATTGCTGCATCTAAAGCTTTTGAAACTTGTCCCCCAAATAATTCAGTAGAAACTAAAACCAAAACAGGACGCATCCTTTTTCCACCTAATTGCATTAAATAGCTAATTGGTTTCGTATAATTCAGCCGGTTTTTCAGTGTTATTGGGTATTATTAATAGCCTTATTAACTAGGTCTTGGAGTTGTTCTATTGAATGCATTTAAAAGATATAGGATTATAACAAATTTAATAAAAATACCTTATCTGTTTTTAAAAGAAAGAAATAAAGGAGTAATGATTCTGAATCTAATTAACAAATAATAGTTCCATAAAAAAAACCGACTCTTTTCTAGAACCGGTTTTTATATTTATCACTAAAAAAATTTTTATCCCGAATAAGACTAAAATCTATTTGACGTTTAGCTAAATCAACTTTTTTACAAGTATTCTTACTTCATCTCCCAATTGATATTTCTTTTTACGTCTTTGGCCAATTATGCAATAGTTTTTCTCATCAAGAACATAAAAATCATCGTTTAAGTCCCGTAAACGAATCATTCCCTCACATTTATTCTCTATAATTTCAACATACATACCCCATTCAGTGAGCCCAGAAATAATACCACTATATTCAGTCCCGATATTATCTTGCAAGAATTCAGCTTGCTTGTATTTAACGGAAGCGCGCTCTGCATCGGCAGCTTTTTTCTCCATTTGGGATGAATGCATAGAGAATTTCTCATATTCCTCTTCAGAAACTGATTTTCCACCTGCTAGGTAGAGTTCTAAAAGTCGGTGGACCATCACATCTGGATAACGGCGAATGGGAGAGGTAAAATGGTATAATAATCAAATGCCAATCCATAATGACTATGTTTTTGGTAGTATATACCGCTTTAGCCATTGATCGAATAGCTAATTGAGTTAATACATTCTGCTCTTTTTTCCCTTCCACATCAGCCATTAAAAAATTTAATGATTTTGCGGTCTCTCTTCCAGAACTTGTGTCGATTTTATAGCCAAATTTCATCGCAAATTGCGAAAAGCTTAATAAGGCATCCTCTTTTGGTGAATCATGTGAACGGTATACAAAGGTTAGTTTTTGCTTTCCCTTGCCTTTTTTCGCAATAAATTCGGCCACCTTTTTATTGGCGAGCAACATAAAATCTTCAATTAGTTTATGTGCATCTTTACGCTCTTTAGCATAAACTCCGAGCGGCTTACCTTGCTCATCTAAACGGAATTTAATTTCAACACTTTCAAAGCTGATGGCTCCATGTTTAAATTTACGTTCCCTCAAAATATAGGCTAATTCATTAAGCTTAAGAAGTTCTT
>WJBH02000015.1:0-20983 GCA_013167095.2 Daphnia sinensis
TCGGAATCTGGGCGTATGGGATTTTCCACCGATACTATTTCTTCGGAAAGAAGCCACAAAAGATAGCAGAAGGCAAACTGAAGAAGAACTGCTCAGAAGAGCCGCCCACAACAAGAGACAATTCGGTTACGGTATGGACTATTATACCCCCACTCTTGAAAGAAGCAGAAAGAAACAAATCATGGAAGCCATGGGAGAATCCTATGACAGAGCTGTCCTCTGCGAAAAGAGATGGGAATGCTTGAGAAGTCTTGATGAAGTTGCCGCCAGGATCGAGGCTTAAAATGATTATTGAAACCGAACTTTAATTCTTTACTCCAGTTCACATAATATCCCCTTTATCCAGCCTTATCTCTTTTCATGTCCTCTGAACTCCATTTATCATATCTCATGTGAACTTTAATGAGTAAAAAACTATAATCTTCATCCACAAAATTTCACAAAAATAAATGAAAGCAATCATTCTCAAGATCGACGAACTTGCTCAATCCCTTCCCGACTCATTTCTTTCCTGAAGCTGACAAAAATCTGCTTTCAACGTCTTTCCAGTTTACAATTTTCCAAATCTGTTTCACGTAGTCAGCTCTCACATTCTTGTAGTCAACGTAGTAAGCATGTTCCCAAACGTCAATCGCTGAATTAATCGAAATTTACTCAGTAAAGGAGTCATCCTTGTGGAGCCAACATCTCTTGATTGGGAGTGTCGATGATTCTCAGTGATTTTGAAATGTTGTCCCAAGCAAGCCATCCCCAGCCTGAACCTTGAATTGGCACTGTTCTCTTAGTCAGCTCTTCTTGCAAGTTCTCATACGAACCGAATTGCTTAACAACGGCCTGAGTAAAGGCCGAATCTTCTCCTGGGTATTATCCTCCACCTCTGCCGATGGGAGCAAGATTTTCCCAGTAAATGGAGTGATTGATGTGGCCACCGAGGTTAAACTTAATTGTTTGGGTCAAACCGGCCATTTTGTTGTAGTCAAAATTAGATTTGGCCTCTGAATATAAATGAAAGGGTACATTGGAATTGATCGAGGGCAGCATTAAGGTTATTAACGTATGTTTGGTGATGTTTTTTTGTGATGGAGTTCAAGGAGTTTACCGCTGAGGACGGGTTCGAGATCGGAGTAACCGAACTTCAGCTCAGGCAGTGCGACTTTTGAGGCCTCGGATGCAACCTGACAAAGATTTTTCTGGATATAGTGGAAAGCATAAATAAAATATCGAATTACAAGCACGATTAAAAAAATTAATAAAACATATGAAGCAATGATATTAAATTTAAAGATGGAAATAGTGTAAAAAATGAAATGAATAAAAAATTATTGAGATAGTATCAAGAATAAAAAAGAATGTGCGTAAAAAATTTATATCTTTAAAATATAAAATTTGAACATCTTAAAAATGAAGATGCGTATTCAAAATCATGCATTTTAAAGGGAAGATATTACTGTCTCTGTTGGTTTCTTATTCCCTTTGAAGTTTATAAAAAACATTAGAATCATTTCTTCCATGGAAATATTAAATTATTCAAGTTTTATTTTTTTTTCGTTTAGTATCAAGTATAGCCTTTAAATGGAGTATGTTGTCCGAAAAAATCTATAAAATCAATGAAACGACCAAAATTGAACCAATTTCTATAAAACTGACCATGGTTGTAAATATAACACATTTAATGGTGAGAAAAAGTAAATTTAAGACGATAAATCAATTTAAAACAATCAAATCTTTCAATCAAATTTTGTCTCAAACGCATACTGTCGATCATGGGATTGAAACTAACAGATGCCAAGACAATTTTGGATGAATTTTCTTTGGATAACTGGACGGGAGTCAATTTTCAGGGACTTGATTGTTGTTATAGCAAATAAAGTTTGGGAGATGGAAAGCTAAAAGTTAATAATCAAATATTAATTGCAGAATGAAATTTCAGAGATCATCTGATATTCAGGTATCGAAAATGCAAAATTCTTCTGTTCGGCTTTAAAATTCATGTATTTCGTCCCCATTTCAAAGCAAACACCCAAAACCAGTTCAACAAGGTGAACAATTTAAGGTTTTTACTTACAAAACAGAGTCGTAAATTTGCAAATAGAAAGTGCACAGTCGATGCAATATAGCAATCGAATACATTCCGGAATTTTTGTTTCTGTCTTAACTTCTCACGGAATCACGATAAAGATTAAGCAGTATACGATGGAATTATTGCCTTGGCTCATTAAGAAAGAGCCTCTCTTCAAAGTGAACATCGTACTGGGCATATATGTTGCCTTCTTAGAGCTTGTGGACGTCTACGGTATTTTTCCCCTTCATCCTAACATGATGAAAGTGAGTCAGAAAGAAGAAGTGGCAGTCTGGATCAATAACTTCGAAGCCCTACAGCCCGATCAGGTACTGACCAAAAACGCATTTTCAACACGGGAGTTCATGAAGAGCTTCCTGCGCATTTTCAGGTGCTGCCTGCCCAACAAAAGCACATCTGAAATGTACACCGATTCCAAATAACTGCTGAACGATTTGGTCAAAATCAAACGAAAATAATAAATGCACAAAAACTGTCATTAGTTTTTAAAACACAACAATCAGCTCGGCAGCTCAAGAAAATTCAACAAGTTCCAATCCATCTCCATTATATAAAACCATAAACCAATCACTAAAGTCTAAAGATACTCCGCAAAACCTATCTTCGAGTAAAATCGGGCCCAGTCAAAGTCGAACGCCAGGTTCAGTAGTTTCAGTCCACCCAAACGATACCAAAGAGTTAAGACCTCGCTTGATAAGTTCAATCAGACCGTCGATTTCAAGCATAAACCCCATGCAAGTTTTGGTGGTGGTAATTTCCTCAAGCAAAAAGACAGTCGCATGCACACTGAAAATACTGATACTAACAAAACCTAAACTAAAAAAAAACTTCAATTTGCAGCAATGGCTAACTTTTCAAGCGCTACCTATGTTCAGTACTTCCAAATACCAACAAATGGCCAAAGTCTAAAGTCCAAATCATCTTTTCCATTCAAATTATCAAGATCGTTTTCCAAAAGATTTTATTTTCGTTCCTAAGTTTATAAGGAAAATCAAAGCGCCTTCAGTCAAATGATTATCGAAGAGAGAAACTCAGTCCAGGTTATGAGCCAACAATTGTTGGGAATCGATGATGAAAAGTTTTCCTTTGTAAAGCTCAGAAAAATGAGCAGCAACACAATTAAAGGCCAACCATTTGTAAGAAACCAAAAGATTCATGAATTCCACTGGCTGGAAAAAATCTTTCAAGAGCAAGACAATTTCTTCTTTACTACGGCTGAACAGGAAGAAAACGCCAAAAATTAGCCAAAGGAAAAGCTCAAAAACAGTTTTCCCTACAAAACTGCCTCAACAATAACATCTTTCAGGCTTTCAAATCAGCACCAAAATCACATTTTCCCAAGTAAGTCTGAATAAAACCTTAACGCCTGGGCCTTACAATCAAATGTTTCTACACTTCAAAAAGAAAAAGATAAAAAGATTTAAGAAATGAAAATTGTAGAGTAAAATGAGTTAGAAAACGACTTTAATAACATTTTTTCTATGGAAAATTCAAACCTCAATTCAGAAGATGAGAAAAAGATGGACACAATAATCACAGAGTTTTAGTAAGTTCTCTTTTGAGCAACTTATTTGTTCTCTTTTGAGCAACTTATTTTCTGTTGGTTTGCTGTAAATTTTACTTGCCAAAATCAAATTATGACTCTTAAAAGTCTGTAAAATTTGTATCTTTATTTAAGTTCTCCCTACGACTAAATTGATTCTATTTATGATTTTTTCCTGTATTGTTTACTTCTTTTAATTTCGAGAAGATTTCAATGATTTTGGAAGATTTAGTCGTAAATATGTAAAAAATGCATCTTTTTCAGATTGCCAAAAAATATCTTTTTGAGATAAAATTCAAAAAAATGTTAGCGGAGTTAAATATAGAGCTTATCAAAAATGAGGAAAATTAAGATCTTAAGATCAACAGATGTTTCTCTCCGCTATTCAGGGCTCATTTCGACAACAGTATCAAAAGCGAGGTATTTGTCAATTTCTTAGTTTGACAAATTTGATGATTTGTTCAAGATTAGCGCATTTTCGAGGAATATACCGTCATTTTTTTTGACCAAGTTATTCTTAGACAGGGCCAAAAGAAAGCCTTGCTTGTTTTTTTGGCTGAGACACTAAAAGCTTTTATGAACCTGCTCGCTTATCATTTATTGGAATTATCTAAATGCTTTGGGCGGTTAGTTTGCATACCGATTAGAATCGAATTCGACTTTTTACGATAAATTCAATGAGTTTTGTTAGAGATAATCGTTATTCTGATACGGTTATTGTTGTTTTTCAAGTTTTTATTAAGATTGGAATATGGATGTTCGGTGATGAGTCTTCATAGAAGCTTGCGTTTGCATTTATAATACAGTAATTTGGCTTTAAATCTTAGTAAAGTATCAATAAGATAAGCTTTATAAGTTGTAAAGCTTCATAAGAATTCATGTATTTTAAGATTTAAAACATAAGCTTTAATTAATTTTTTTCATCAAATTTAGCAAAAAAATCTTTCACTTAATAAGTCTCAAAAAAGTAAAACTATTAATCAAACCACTTTTAAGTGAGTCAGCCGCTTTATGGCTGTCTTTGAAATTGCATATGTCGGATTTATCTATTGCAAACTGTACTTATCTGGATTTAGCAAAGAAAGTGCAGCCAAACCAAAAAATGTATGGAAAACGTCCACTGTGTTTCCTGGACGGTCTCCAATTCCGCCTTATTCATCCTGACAGTAAAGGATGTAATTTTATAATGCTTTTTGATCGATCCAGTCCAATTTGTTTAGCATGCAAAAAGTGGAATAAATCCACCAAGAGTAGCAGACATCTGGCAGCTTTTAGGGACGGCCATTGAATCCGCCTTTTTAAGTTTGTCTCTCACAAAGCCATTTGGCCAGCAGTTCCTGATCAAACAAATCAGTTTTACCAAGAATTTTTAAAGTACCAACACAACAGAAAACATAAGCCGCATGAGATTCAGCATCTGGTATACCGCCAAACGACCCATCAAAGTTTTTGCATTTAAGTACGTATTCAGCTGCTTTGTCTTGGTTGATTTTATCGAGTGAGTTCAAAAGAGCGAGGCATGAAACTGCACAATAAGAAAATCTGGTATCAACTTCGCCCCATTTATCGCCAAAGAATGAGCCGTTTTACTGTTGAAGGCCACTTACATATTGGACAACTTTTATGTATCGATAAGACTGAGTTAGAAAAAAGCTTTACCTGAGACTGTCAAAATTGAGAAGGACCAAGATTGCATAATGCGTACTGGTCATATGGGAATCATGTCCGACATTACCACCGAAGCCACCATCGGTATTTTGGCACTTTTGGAGCCAGGCGAGAATTTCCTATACTTTAGATTTGGGGAGTTAATGATTGAGAGCAGCGAGACTGGTCAAAGACCAATAGGCACCTGCAATTTAAGATGTTCAGTTAGATACTTTCCAATGGAATGTAGGTCTTTGCTGTTTTAGAGACTGAGTGTATATGTGAGATGTTGTTATCGGTAGAAGGGAGGAACTTGTTTTTTAGGCCTGCATCAAGTTATGATTTGAAAGATATTAATTTATAGAGAATTTAAGATAGAAATCTGAGGTTATGATTATTAAAGTTTTACAACATCAAAGGCGATGTTCGGCAAAAATAATACATTAAAATTGATTAACAAGTAAATTTTAACGCATTAAAATTGATTAACAAATAAATTTCAGGGTTCATATCAAAATTTGACGGTTGATATCACTGCCCTGGAGTCGGAGTTTCAACCCTCCATGTTATCCCTCACATACTCAATGAGCCGATCGTACTCCTTGTCATCGATTTCATTAGGGCTCAGCTTTTTCAGTTGTTCGTAAGCCTGGTTCGCCTCATTAAACAAGTTCATGTAAGAACAACAAAAATTTCAGTTTCATGTATTTAATCTTCTTCGGCTTCAACAGCAGAGCTTTCTTTATACCCTCGTAAGCTTGCTTTATCAGGAACTCATCCCTGCATTGATCTTCAATGAACTGAGCAAATTGTGTGGCTGCGTAATTGTAGTAGTCCGACCCTGAGGTCAATTTTGTATTCTTTGTCAGGGCCTCGAATCCCTCACTGGCCTTTGTCAGGTTGTTGTTCTTGAACTCGTTCTGTGCCTTTACTCGGGTCAATCTTTTTTGCAGCTTGCTTGCCTCCCTGTCCTCTGCTATCTTCAGCTCCTCAATCATCCGATCCGCCCGCGAAAGTCTTTCATTGTCGTCATGATTGAACTCGTTAACAGTTGAAGAGTAAGATAGGATCGACTTGATGAAGTGAATCTTGAAATTCCATCTTTCAGGCTCTCGAGAAATGAGTTACTCGCAACATACAACCAGTTGTTAATAGTTTTTGGATGACTTGAAGTACTTACAGATGTTTGAAATAAATTGAAGGGTCCTGGTTTCAAGATTTTACATAATCGCCTCGAACTCCAGCTCACTGCTGTCATACTTAACCTGGGCCCAACATTTGTTAAGATCCAGTGCGTCATTTCTTTTGCTGAGCATAGAAGAAGCCTGCTTAAAGACACTAAGGGCTTCTTGATAGTTTTCCTTAACAATATATCCAATACCAATGCTGATGTAGTAGGCAGGTTTTTGCCTGATAGCAATGGCCCTGTTCAAAGATGCAATGTATGCATCAGGATTGTTAAGACGATAGTAACGTTTGTTTTTGAGTTCGAACCAGATGGGTTCACTGCCTCTTTACTCTTTTTCAATGAGCTACCACTGAGCCATCGCCATGTAATAGTGGTACATGTCTGTGGCCTAAAAGCCCGAGTCAACTTTCTTGACAATGTTCTGCAGAATTTATGGGATTAGGCTGTTGCCACCTGGCACTAACTCATTGATTCTGATCATGGATAAATGGAGCACTTTGGATTCGGGTACTTTTTAATCAAGTCCTAGCACTCGCTTTAAGTCGCCCAAAGTTCATCACAGCTAAATGATGTCATCAACTTTATAACAATGTTACAGATGTCGGCCTCTTTTTTCTTCAAAGCATTTTCAACTTCCAAACTTTTTATCTCCCTTTCCACAATTTCTCCATTACTATTTTATGGCAAATCCACTTCAAAATCTTTTTAAGGAGGAGGAGGAGGTGGTGGCACAAACTATTCTAACACTTTTTTTATGAATTAGTTTTTCATCAATATGTCAACCACAACTGTCCTAATTCTGCTTTCATAGTGCATAAATGTGACTCTGCTTCTTCCTTACCAAAACTTGACTTACAACAGCCATGCTACTATTTTTTAGTTGAGGAGAAGAGACGAGAATTTCGTCTTATCGTCGATCAGTTTGAGCATGCTGGTTGGCTTTTAGTTTTGCATTTTTGTCAATATTTATGCAAAATTCATCCCACTATTCCTGGAATCAAACTTAAGTTTTGTTATTGAACTACTTTGATAATGATTGACCTGGTCTGTCGAAGAGGTTCGTTGAATGCTTAGCTACTAACAAGCATGAGATCGTCGCTATGGGTTCGATGAGTGTTTTTTTAGTGAAGTGACAATCAGAACAGAAGAAAATAACAGAAATGGCAACTCCCTTTTTCGCACAGTCTTAACAAAAGTAAAATGAGGCAAAATGTTGCTCCTTCCCGCACATGATCGACATTGTTTGCAAAAGTACTCAATGTGTAGTGATTAATGTTGTGAGATTTTAGTAGATTGATTCAGATTTTATAATTGAGCTAATAAGTATATAATTGTTAGAAAAAGTAATTAAAGAGCTTCATTTAGTCTTGATAAATAGTATTTTAGTAAATTTTTGAAGTCAAAATAAGAAAGTAACTGAAAATATATATATTTAGCACATCAACTGCCAAACATGAAAGACGTATTTACATATTTTCAATTTTCCTTATGATGTCTTTCGTAAATGTTAATTTGTTAGTTTCTTACATTTTTCATAGCTTTTAACAATTTAACTAACTAGCTTTAGATTAATTAAGATTAAAAATTCTGATTTCTTTCCAGAAGTTAATATTGAAAATACAATTAAAAGAAAATCGTTGATAGATGAAATGCATAATCAATTATTGAAAAGAATTGAAACTGTCAAAACACATATTTCCACGTCGTCACATCCATCGCTCGTCCCCGTCGCCCCTTTTCGTCAATCAGGCACACTCCACAATTTCGCAAAAAGTTTCGAATCCTGTCAGCCTCAATGAAGTTCAGTTCTCGCCTGGCTTTGTTTCGCATCTAAAGCAATTCACATATTTTTTGCGGAGTTATTCTCAGTGAGTTTAGCTCCTACTGTGTGTAATATGGGCGCGAGTGAGTATATGGCTGGTTGTGCGTTTGATCTGAAACTATATCATTTTGGACGTTTCCGAGGGAATCTTGAGCATTTCCAGCCACTGA
Organism: Daphnia sinensis; assembly: GCA_013167095.2. Classification (NCBI taxonomy): domain Eukaryota; kingdom Metazoa; phylum Arthropoda; class Branchiopoda; order Diplostraca; family Daphniidae; genus Daphnia; species Daphnia sinensis. Next base: position 8,452 of record WJBH02000015.1, read on the forward strand.
GTTTTTTGTCACCTCCAGTTTTACCCCTCGCCCAAATTCTTGCAATGTGTACTCGTAATATTGTTCATAGACACTCGCTAACAGGGTTTAAACTTTTTAGCAAGCGAATTGATAGCAGATATCGTCTTTTGCGCTGACACACAAATGAAGATTATCGTCTGACTCTTGTTGCTCAGGCCCTTACTTGTATCCTGAACCTTTTCTCTCAGTCGAAGCTTGAGTATTCGTTTGAGTTTTATAAACACTTGGGATTGTTTTTGTAGAATTGAGTCTGTTTGGCTAGCTCAATGCTTTCTTCGATGATTCTTTTCATATTCGACCCTTTGGAGCCAATGATCCTTCTGGCCACTTGGAAATCTCGTTCATTCTGAATTTGAATATCGTATCGACAGGTGAGCTTATTTTGTTTTTGACTATTTTGGTTATTGTTCTGTTGATTATTGATTTAATCCTGCTGAGCCGAACAATACTTGTACATAAGTTGCCAGTTGATCGAATTCAGATAAAGGGCCAAGTTGGGCATTAAGTATTAGTAATCGTTATTGTCAGTCCAGTTGACATGAATTTTAGCCATTTTACCGAGGAACTCCATTCCATTCAATAGCTTTGATGCAATGTATGCGGAATGGAATGTAGTGAAAAATACGTAAGACACTTTCATGTCTTGGCTAAGAACTACCTTATCAAGATCACCAAACCGTGAAAATATTTGAACCAAATCTGAATATTACAGTTGGTAAAGGCAATTATAGTCGAAAGTGCTAACTTATGAAGGGTTTGAATTTGCAGTCAGCTCGTCTGAATACACTTTTAAGATTGGATAGTGGTCGAGAGTTCCCTGAATTAATTAAGAGTGTACCTCCATGCGCATTTTTTGGTACAAGTGGGAAATGAGGTTATCATCATTGGCCAGACTCATGAGTTTTGATGCGTTGGTTTCTTCAGCTTCAAAATCGTGGTCTTCCTTTTCTTCAAAGTCAATCTGGACTAAGATAAATACTTACAATTCTGAAAACAGACTCATAGATTCGTTTGGTGGATGACCGTGAGTACTCATGGGGATGTGGAGCCTCATTAAACAAAGATCCCTCTTTGCATCTAGGTTTGGCCACAGATAGATGAATCACTTAAGTATCAAGCATTGGATTTGACGAGGTTTCAATAGGTCAAGAAACGAATATTTCGATTATATAATGGGAAATAGCTGTTAAAAAAATATTCGTTTGAAAAAAAAGATTTGCTTCAAGTTTAATTGCTTCAAGTTTAATTATGCATTTTCATATCCACAAATTATCATTTATCATATTATCTTAAACCTGAAGATTAAATTTGTGGAAAAAGCTTCCAAAATTTATGGGTCGTCTTCTGATGTTTAGCCTCTTTAAACTAAGTTTATTAGGCGTTTGTTTGCTTGATTTTACGTTTTAAGTTCTCAGTCTTAAAATCAGCATATCATTTAAAAAATAAGCAAAACAAATAAAAAATAAAAACAGACTGTCAAGAAGAAGACAGATTCATTGGAAGATGAAATCATCCATCATCGAGTTGCTTTTAAAGCTCTTAAAACTATAATAACTCTTGAACGTTTTAAGAATATTTTCGGCAAAATGGTTGAGTCTTTGCTCCCTCAAATATTCTGCTTCGTCCTTTTCTTATCCCTCATCGTCTGAAAACTGTCTGTACGTGTTTCGGGCTTTTGCCTTATTCAAAGGAGGCTCTTCAATGACTTGCAGTAACTATGGTAATGTGATTTAACGAGCAGCTTATTTTTTTTGTGTGGTAAGATTGTGACTTCGGGGCGATTTTGGGGCTCACTGGGTTTGTGGGTTTCGATGAGTTGAGGATTTATTTTTTGGGTTTGTTTTTTCTTTATTTTTTTTAAGGATCTTATTCGACTTTAACATTGATTTAATTTTAACCTTCTGATCAGATTGAATTCCGGTGTTTTCGATTTATACATCACCTGTTTCAGTGAGTTGATTATGAGGCTGTTTTTTGTTATTTCTATAAACTGAGCCTACACCCATTGGGGAGTACCTTCTAGATTTTTTAGACTTCCTTTTATAACATTTTGTGAATTCGTTCATATCGTCCAGCAGTTTTTTGGTTTTAACATCAAATTCATGGGTTCCATCAGATTATTCTTCAGCAAAGATAAAAAGACGATTTTTAAGATCTTGATTAGGATAAAAGATACCATGGCCAAAATCAGTCATTTCATTGGGATAAGAGTTTATTTATTTGAATTTTTCGTCGGAAGCTTCAATCACCTTATAAAGGTCGATAATTTTAAATTCCTTGAATGATCGGGAGTAAGAATCTTCGATGAGTTTGTTGATTTTCCTTAGGCCCTTGCGCAATCTGGAATAAAAGTGATTTTTAATGCAATTGTCAGTTCTGAGTTGATGAATTTAAAATACCTGCCTTTGAGCTATTCAGCGATAATGGCCCATTTGTTTCCGTATAGATTATGGAGTCGATAGACGAGTTCATCCTATTATGGAGCCCACTCCTTTTTAGAGATGCCAAAGTTCGGTTAAACCATAGATCTGGGGTTAATTCAAAAGTACTCTTCGTTACAAAGCCTACCCTCATCGATATCCAAGGGTTATTCAGCTTTCATTTCGCTGACACTTTCTACGAGCAACTTGGCACTGTTTACTGAAGTCTCGGTGGGGAATTGAACTGGAAATGGAGAGTCTATAATGATTTTTCTGTCATTGTTTTATTATAAAGTTGTTTATTTTATCCTTAGAATTATTTACTACACCTTTTTTACCTGAATCTCCTCATCCTATCATTATTTATCTAAAAAGCCTCTGTTCATACTCCGTAGACTTAGAGGCATTAACCAATTTTTTATATTCATTCAAAACCATCTCGAATTAAATCGATTTTCCCCAAAGTCATCTTTCATTTTTCATTTTCTATTTTTTAATCAATTTTTAAAAACCTAAAATATTTATTTCGAAAATCGGTTCAAATTTATGCAATAAAAATAATTTAGAGGTGAAAATTTATTTTCTTCCATCAATTTCATCTTTTTCCATTTTCTAATTTTCAAAATCTTGTCAATATACTCAGATTCTTTCTTTCTGTAAAGCTTGGAGGTATATTAATCTAATCTTTTGATTTTGTTTTTTTTCAGTGAAAGGTCAATAGAATTCTAAAAACTGATTCGGTTATCTTGACAGATCGTTGGTTCTTTCGTGTTTAAAGGTGAATGTTTCTTGATATTTGAAAGCCCTTTTGATTGCGCACTTTGTTCTCTATGGTGGTCTCATTTAAACTCTTTGCAAAAGGCGTCAGAATACTAGACTGATTTTTTTTGCTTTCTTAGTTTATTTTTGTCACACTAAACCTTAACTAAGGGACTATGCTCGATCTAGTTGCCCCAAAGTTATCATTCCTTTCCGTCATGTAACCTTTATTGTAATTGTTGGCTATAATATGACTTTGATGTTCATTCGGCTTTTTAATCGAAGAATGATTGATCATTTTTGGGATGTCATGGCAATTCTTTACTTTGTATTATTCAATGAGGATTGCATCAAAGAATTTTGACTGCTGAACTGCTCCTCAATGTATTTTAGTTTCATTTACAGTTCCTTTTTACTTTTTCATCATGACACATGGCTCGTCTTGATAAAATAGGCAACCGTTTTTTTCTGCTCATTTATGTTTTTTTGGAGTTTTTCATTTTACTCATAAGTTTCTTGAAGTCTTTTTGACAATTTTTTAATCTCATCATCTTTTTCTGATACCATTTTTGTATAATACCTGACTTACATCTCATGATTTATGATAGTTGACTGAAGCCGAAAGAAATCATCTGAAGAAACTTATCTTTTTCATCCAGTTCTTTTTTCAATTGTTATTTTTCTATTTTTAGCATTTTGAGTGATTAATTTAGCTTTTGATTTGCCATTTTTAAGTAGCTTTATGTTTTTCTGTATCTTTGTTCGATGTATTGATTCATTTCTTCCAATGTTGATTCTTAAGGGCAAACATCTTATTTTTTAATGATATTGTTTTACTGATTTTCATATTAATGCTTTATGCTATCGAAAGGACCAGATACACCGTTTACCCTAACAAATATTGGAGTATCAAGTTAGCTTTAAGAAATTTTTAATTTTGGTGCCTCAAGAAAACTCTCAATTTAAGTTTGTAATCCAAAATCTATTTTTTGAACTTAGCGCAAAAGTTAATTTTGCTATGATTGCTTCTTATATGATTTGCTTTGACCGAATTGAATTTTTTGTAAGATTTAGAAAGACTTTTTTCTTGTTTGAAACAGAACTTTCTATCTTTTACCCTCTAGATAGTTAGCTTCGAGAACTTTGCCTTCATCATGGGTTGAATTGGAGGCACATATGAAACAGTAATCACATTTTCAATCGTCATTGCTTTGAAAAAGTATTTTTGAGTTAATTGTTTTCAATATGATTCACTTGGGAGCTTTGGTCAAAACCGAATGAAATCTTTTGGCCGAGCTGACCTTTTGGAGTGATGATCTTTGATGATTCATGCTACCAATCTATTTCCTTAATACTTATCATTTTTACGATTGGTCTAAAACTAAATTTGAGTCATTTGCCACTATCTTCGGACTTTAGCCCCCAGTTTGTTTATTTTATGTGTTTTCTATTTGAATTCGGCTGATGAGGGTCAGAATTTTTGCTGAAAGTTGTGGATGCTGAAGTGGTAAATTTCTTATTTTTCTTAATCATTGATGGTTTCAAGAGGCTTTGAGATTTGTTGAGTTTTGTTTGTTCAGGTTGTGGCAATTTCTGTTGAAGGACTTTTGTTTAAAATGTGGTTTTCAAGATTTTTGGATTTTATTCATCAAAAGTTGTTTTGACTTTGTAGATTGTTACATAACTGTAAAATGTCTTGATCTTCAGACTGATGAGAATCATTGTACCTTTCAGAAAAGCTTTACACATTTTGGTCATTTCTTTTTTATTCTTCCCGATAAAATTTAGTTTTTAGGAGTGAAAATTCTTTACGTTTTTATCAGATCGCATTCTTCAAAATTATCAATCATGTGCCGTTCAGAATAGCAACCTAATTGTTTTTTTAATGGGTTTATTTTGCTCACTCATTTGGAAATGTTCAGTTCTGGAAATTTGTTATTTTTTGTATTTAGAATTTAACTATTTCTGACACTGACGATCTGAAAATTTTACTTGAATGCTTTTTATTTTTAAACATTGTTGTGATTATGAATTGAAGAAGTATTGGACCGATGGCCGATTGATGATATTTTTTCTTCATTATTTTCGAAAATTTCATTTGTAATTTTGACATTACAAGTGATGATGCATCCTTATCAAAGGTATTTGTGATTTGAAGCTTTTCAGTTTTTAGGATAGCAGTTCATCATTGATCATTACACTTGTTAGGCCAATCAAGTTTTTTTCTCCTTTTATCGTTTGCTCATTGGGCTATCTTTAATATCTTTGACATCGGTTGTTTTTTTCCTTTTATTCGGCACAATACCTTGTACAACATGACTTCACACTAATTTAATTTTGATTTGTACCTTTTCTTTTCCGAGTATTTTTGTCAAAAATGAGATTCTATTCGATTGGAATACTGATTGAGTCAGGAAATTCCAGCTGACCATTCTTCAGTTCAGTTTAACGGTAGTTTGGGAGGAGCTTTTACCTGTTTTAAAATCAAAATTCACCTATTTTCACAGCCAGCGCTAAAATCGACAAATCTTATAGCTTTATGTGACACTTAATGCGAGAAAATGTCATCGAAACACTGGAGTGTCTGAATGATATTGCTCAAGCATGGTTTTTTTATCTTAATAAATAAAATGTAATTAGTGCTTTTTCCGACTTCAAAGAACCTATTTTTGGGAGTACAAATAAAAATAAGAATTTGCCGCTTAAAAGCCCATTTGTTTGTCTTTTTTGAGTTGGATTTGATCAGAAAGATAAAAGAAAAAATCAGAGGCCATAGTCATGACGAAGCTAAATTCTGGAAATGAAGGTAAAGTGGCAAATTTTTATTAAAAGATCGATTTTTAATTAATTTATGTTCAGCTATGAATATGATATTTTGATTTAAATCAATTAATGGTTGAATTTTATAAAATTTGGGCAAAATAATACTTTTACAACAGATGATTAATATAGAGAGGATTGTGCCTAAAAATCTTGTGAATTAACTCAAGCTATAGAGCTTTTAAGTAGGTTTTATTGAGGCGAAACACGCAAATAAAGCGATTCAAGTATTGAAAGGATTGGAAACTCTGCCAGTGGATAGTTTTTTTTTTGAAAAGGGTCAGAAAAAACAAGGAGCCTGTAAACCACACTGTTTACGTTGAGGTTTTTGCTATGTTTGAGCCAATAAAAGACCCAGTTCATGAAGTAAATCAATGAGGCATTTCAGTAAGCATTCGGAGAAGACATCATAACGTAAGTAGTTACGATGCAGCTGCCACGATACACACCGGCTTCAAAGAAAGATTTCGAGGAATGGGCAAAGTACTGGCCATGCAATTTTATTGAACCGGAGTTCATAAAAAATAGGCCACACATTGTAAGAGAAGTGATAATTTCCGAGCTACACAAAGTGTCAAAGGCAAAAAAAGAGACCGAAAATAGGCGTATACATATTTTCAGAGTCAAAATATTTGTTTCACTTGGAAGGAAAAAGTGAAAAATTCAGCTGTAAGAATGTAAACCCTTTGTAGCACCCAGTAATGGCATTAGCTGAGAAATGGCCGTAAACTGAGGCGTACAAGAAGAGCGAGAAATAGTTTTATTACTTGACAGGATTGAGACTGTTGGTGTGCGGCGATAAGTTGTGCGGGATGTGCGGGATGGCGCTGGTGCACAGTCGGGCTGAACGAGTTTATTTCGAGCAGGATCGGTGCCGAGCGAAGATGTACTTGAGATAATGCACAACATGAGTCTAAACCACAAGATTGACCTGCTTGTGGTGCAAGACGTAAATGAAATCGAGTGATCTTCACGACACTAATTACCTGCAAATACTGCCTTTTGCCTATGATTAATTACCCTGGCCTGAATGATTTTAATGGTTTCGAAACTTACTGTTATTTTACTTAACAAAATTACAACAATCTATTGATATCACTTTTTTTCTTTTCCTGAGGATTGTTCTCCGCCATAATGTTCTCGATATAAAATATGAACTCTTCCACTTCATCAATCGTCTTAAAATGCAACATTTCCTTCCTCTTCGAATCAAATATCATCCCTTCCTCTTTCCCCCTCATCTCCACCATATTTTCAGTCACCTTTTTACCCTGAACCGTCTTTGCACTTATCTTCAGCATCAGTTTCTTTTTGTCCTCGTCGTAAATCAAGATATGCTGGTCCAATGAAAAATACAACTTTGTCGGAATCCACTCCTTCTTGTCTTTTTGAATCTTGCAACGGAAGTACTTGTTTTGCAGGACCTCAATTAATTGCAACATGCTCCCTACACGTTATCTTTAGTGGCTCAATGTTATGAATTCTTAAAACTTGTCATAAAAGGATGCCTTCTTGCTACCAAACGACATGAAGTCAATGTCCTTTTCAGATAAAAATGACACGAAAATTGCTTTTATTTCTGGCTGTTTCTGCAACTTGCTCCAAAAATCATTCAGGTTCTTGTTAGCATCTGTTGAGTTAAATATCTTACAGTGTCTTCTATTGTACTCCAACACATGACCTCTCATCAACTCCCTCACATCCGACTCCTGTTTCAGAAGTTACTTCCAGTTCTTGAACAACTTCTGGCCCCATTCGACGTTAAACGTATCTGTTTTCTCAATCTTCTCAATGAAATGAATTTCGTTTTCTAACAAATCGTCACCTTCCTGAATCTTGTCGTACAACTTGGCCTCATCAAAACGGGCATCGTCTGCATTGTTGAAAATGGATTCAACTTCCTTTCGCAGAATTTTTGTTGAGTCTTTAAATCCATCGAGAGCGTTTTTAAGGGCAGAAATTACAGTTTTCTAAATCCAGTTACTAAAAGACTGGATTTCTTCAGCCTGTTGAGCATTGACCTCCTGTACCTTGTTAATGGGCGAACTGAAAGATCTAAAAACTGCAGTATTCTTTGGATTTTTTATCCAGATCAACTTTCTTAATGTGTTTCAAGATAAGTTAAAACCAGGAAACAATGTCCTAAAAGAATCGGATGAATTCTCTGATGGTTTACCGTGTGGCTTATATTTTTTCATAGAGAGTTTCCTGAATGAGGACAAAGATTCTCCTGCGCTCAAGGATGCTGGCCTGGCGGTCCTTAAAGAACTTGGAGAGATTTTAAAGATTCATTCGTTTTTTTTCGTTGAAAGCGATACTGAAGATGTCAACTTGATCGTTGGGTTGGTTATTAGAGTTTGGCTGCATTGTGGATAAAAATGAACTGGGAAAGTTTTTAAATACAAGATTATAGATTTAAAATACTATTTCATAAATTCATGGTATTTATAGGTAGTGGTTATGGCTAAAACTTCTGATAAATGATGGTCAAAATACAAAAAAAGTATCAACATCCAACTATTTGTTCGCTTTTCGATTTGCCTAAGATTTTTATTTTGAATGACATATTCTAAGCCTTTGATGGCAAGAATCAGTTTTTTTATGTTTACTGATCGGTTTACAAGCCAAAAACATAAGGCCAGAGACGCAAATGCAGACCTGAATGAAATGGATAAAGCTGGTGAAAGAGACATCAATTTGAGGGTTGCAGAAAAACAATGCGAACACGATTAAACCTGTCATAAGTCAATATTTTACCCATCGACGTAAAAACCATCGTAAAGCTTCTGTAAAATAAAGCCATTAAGATAGCTGAAACTATTGGGAACACCAGTAACAGCGTAGACATTGCTGTACAAACATCAGCTGAGTTAACTACGTCATAATCAAACGTACATATAAAAGAGCAGTTTGTGGCAAATATGGATCCGGCATACTCTCTGACACCCGCCAGTTCTTTGATCTCGAGCATATTAGAAAGCAAAAAGCCGAAACCAAGAGTCCGTAGACAATCAGGCATCGAGCGATATTGTAATGGCTTTCATGTAAGTATGATTTGTGATTTGGTGATTTATGATTTTTGTGATGTGTTCAAATATAAAAAGCTGATTGTTTGGGTTTTAGTATTGAGCATCAGGCAGTTAACATCGTATAAAATCAAATTTAACCATTTATCAAATCAAATTACCATGGACTCATTATCAGACCGCAACTACACTCGGGAAGAACTCAATGTTCGTTAGGCCTTCGAGTAATCTACAAACAAAAACTGAAAGAAATCCAACAGTTTTATTCTGAACAAAATAAGTCTCTCAAGGCTACTCTTCATAAGCATACAAAAAGGTCCTCTCAGATGAACTGTTGATAACCATGATCGGCGATAAGACCACTTCCAAGTTCATCGAGGCAAGAGTTGATGAGTGTTTCCAGGACATTGTCTTCATGAAAGGTAAATCATAATTGAAAATCAAAACATTCAAATCACCGAACTTAAATTTAGACTTGAAGAAATGAGTAGGAGAATGGATAAAATGATCTCTTAAAAATACAATAAAATAAAACAGTAGCCACCGGGAAAAGCCGTCGTGTAAGGAAAGTACACAGAAATGTCAGAAGAGTTAAGAAGGAAAGGTTAAGAGTTACTAAAGTGCAACCTGAAAATAAATCTTTATAAAGTGAGCTTGGGGAAAAGGAACAGTAATTGATTAAGGTATGGAGGAAAACGATGAGCTTAAAAAACCTTGGAGCATATTGACTCAGATTTGAAACAAACTATCGACGCTAACATCGAGAAATATCAAAATCAAAACAGCGAACTGACCAAATACCGACAGACTGTGCACAAGTTGTAAAAGGTATCTGTTAAATCTAAGTTAGAAACTCAAGTAAACAGAAGAGGCTCTGCAATAGGCGCAGCAACATTCAGGTAAGGCCATTGGAGACTATAAGAAAAAATTTAGCAATACAAGCAAAAGATGACCAGTTGATAAATTCTAAGGACTCGCTTTTGCCTAACAAATCCTCAGTGTCTCTCGGCCCTACAGAAATGTAAAAGCGCCTAGCTGAGACAATAAAGTAAAACGAAAAGCGATTCCAACAGCTGAAAGAACAAAAATAAAAATAACGCGTAAAAAATTGCATTAACTCAGAATGAACTTTAGCGAAAATATGAAAGCAGACAACGATAAACACAAGTTTACTACTAAAAACTGTTATAAAAAAAAGTAGCCGAAGTATAAAATCAAGCGAGTGAATTTTGGGAGAATGATCAAAAAGGAAGAGGCCAGTCTGAGACAACTGATCAAGAATTATGAAGAAATTATGTATCGAACGACGAAGAACATTAAAGGCTGATGAATGAAAGAGAACAACTGATTATGAAGATGAAAGAAAAGCTTGAAGAGTACGAGGAGACCATTGATGATCATTGGCAAAAAAATGATCAGTTTCGGTAAGACCGTCGCCCAGTATGAGGCCACACTTGAAGAGCAGGTCGTTCAAATCCACAAGCTTCAAGCCTCGCTGACTTAACAGTTGACCATCGCAAAAAATATGAAGCTACCATCACTGAACTAAAATCCCAAAACAAACGAACATAGCAAAAACTTAGCAACCTCCAGTAATAACTTTCAAGACAATCCTCCAAACTCACCACCGAACAGTCAACCAACATCAAGTCCTCATAAGACATTAACTTCTACCAAAAGCAACTCAAAGAAAAGTAACTCAAATGCAAGGAACTCAATGATCAGCTTGAAGACCAAGAAAGAAAGTCAAAAAAACTTGAAAATTAACTCATGATTGTCAATGCCAATTACAACTAAATTCAGGCACTCTTTAAGGACAACAAGCGTGTCCTCGCCGAACTCGAGTTCAAAATCAAGCAGCTTGAGCATGATGCCCAACTCACTACCAATGAGTATGCTCACAAAACTAAAAAAATGGTCGAAGAAATCACTGCCAAAACCTAAGAAATTAACAATCTGTCGTCTCAGTACAAGTCCATTCAACAAGATTTCCTCACCCTCAAAGCAACCCACACCGAGCTTGAAACTATGAACAAAAACTCACTCTCGAAATTAAGTACACAAAAGACACCGAGCTCACAGTCAAACAAGACTTTTCCACACAAATTATCGACCTCAAAAACAGAATTAACGAAAAAGTTTTTCTTAGATTTAACAGCTGAAGAACTAACTCCAAAAAAACCAATAAAAAAATTCGGATAAAATCCAGGAGCAGATGGAGTTAAGAAAGTCAGCTGAAAAAACAGATGAAAGATTACAAAAAGGCATTGGGACTGATTCAAAAGCATTTCATTTCATTGGCGAATGATTTCCGAAAAGAACTTGATACGATTCGAACCCAGATAAAGAACAACAGGATCATTCACGAAAACTAAGTCACTTTGCACTCGAGAACCTTTGCGATTCAGTCAATGTAAGCCATGAGAAACATTGATCATTTGCTAAACCAAAGGGTTTTGGAGTAGAACAAAAGATTTGAGCAAGAGAAAAGAGTGTTAGCCGAGAAAATGCTGATTTCGAGACAATAAATGGAAAGAGAGATGAATGTTTTGATGAAAAAGGAGAAGCAACAGTTGATGCAAGTGATTCAGGAAAAATAAAAGGAGCTGAACAAGGTTGAAGGAGAGAAGAGAGGACTTCATTACGAGCTGTAGAGCAAAAAGCAGCAACTGGTCCAACAGTAAAAGACAATATCATCGGTGTAAGCAAAACTGGCAAGATAGCAATAAGACCATATGAAGAATATCCGCTCGCTTGGCAACGATTTTTAGAACTAAAAAAATCACCTTCTATAATAGTACGAATAGAAGCGCGACATTACAGCCAACGAAATCCAATAACTATCAAAAACAATCCAAAAGCTCCGCATCTAAATGTAGACAGCAAAATCCAACTACGATTAAGAAAAGCTGCACATAACTTCCCAACTGAGGTCCATTCAGGAAAAGAACATGTTGTTAAGGAGACAGCCTTTAAAAAAGATTAAGAAATTAAAAGACTCGATGAGTAGCTCAGAAGAACCCTTAACATAAAAGTTATCTTGAACATTCACTCAGGGAACTGTCGCGAAAACGATCAACGCAAAATGATGCGTATTCATTAACTTTAGTTTGTATAAAATCAACTCAACCATCCCTCAACTTGCTTAAAGTCAACTTTAACGAACCGAAGAAGAAAATTCTCTCTTGAAGCAAACCCTCAAGGAAAACGAAGAAAATGTCAATCGATAAGTCAAAAACAGGGCCAAGGCCTAAAATTAGCTCAAAGACATCAAAGCCGCTATTGACCGCAACGACAAGTTCAGGGACCTGCGCGCGCTGCAACAAATGACAGTTGAAACTCAGGAACTCACCAATAAGGTCAACCAAATGAAGCGCATGTCTCAGTATCTCGATCGCACTCCGCTCAGGTCCTTTTCACTATCCTGCCCTTAATTCATGATTTTTCTATACTTGTTTATCAAAACATCCTTTAGCAAATCAATTC